>NW_026464573.1:0-13635 GCF_026875155.1 Cherax quadricarinatus
TTTTTTTAAAAAATAATTTTAAAAAAAAAAAACCAGAGTAAAAATATTAAGGGGTTAATACATAAAAATTAAATACTTTATGACCTTGGTAAACACCCATCCTTACTTTTTCCCCCTCCACAGACACAAATTAGCCTGAGGACATTCTTTTGCCTAAAACGGTCTGGGATTTTTCAGAGTGTACACTAAAAGGCTTCACTTTGCAATCCCAGTACATTGGAACACATAAACAGAGTAAGCCTGTCTTTCATAGGCTTATGTCCGGGGGATTGCCTTTTCCTCCTGAGAAATGTAGGCCTTTTGGGGCATTTTTTTCCAAACAGGCCTTTTCATCCAATTAAAACTTTTCAGGTTTAGCCCCTCTTTTTCTATGTACCCCTTGAATTCCTGCACATATTTTTCAGCTGCTTTTTTCCCAAAACTGGCAGCCTCACCATGCCTTTACACACATGTATCCCACTACGCCTCTTAAATCCCCAAACCCAAACCCTTTGCGGGCCTTAAATTCACTCACATCACACTAGTTGCGGGCTTTTTTTTTAATTAAATCCCATGCAACTTCCAGCCTTTTCACTTAGTCACTTGAGAGATGATCTCCTGCTATCGTTTCTCCCATTTATCCAACCAAAAACACTCTCAACATTTTCCATCACTTGCGATCTCTGTTAAAAAACACAGTTAAAAAAACCTTTTGGGGCAAGAACAGTTCCCTTGATTCCTTTTTGTTGCCCACAATGTAGCATGGTTGATTGGGGGTTTTCTAACAACCTGGCCCCCTCAGAGACACGCACTCCACTTTTATACTTTTCAATGATCTCTTTCTTCTCTCATAGTAATTTTCACCCTTATTCCCGTAGGGGGTTGGGACTAAAGCTTTTTGGGGCCCCTGGTCCTTATTTTTCAGATAAAACCCAGAAACAATGTAATAATCGAAAAGTTCCCCTTGAGCTTGGATGTTACCGCGGAGGGCTGGCTGGTAAAAAAGCCCCCGGCGGGAAAATGGAGGGTGGCTAAGGGCGCACATTAGACTCTCTCGGACGAAAGGTTGAGCGGGGGTTTTTTAGCGGTTTTTTTTTTTTTTATTATCAACCGGGCCGATTTTCCCCCAAGGGAGGGGGGGCCCGAAAAAAAAAAACTTTTACCACATCACTCCATCATTTCTTTCCAGAAGGGTCTTTACATACAGTTTTTTTAAAATCAACATTAACACCCCCCTTTTAAAAAGGGGCAGCACTGTACTTCCCTCTCCAGGGCTCAAGCCCGGCCTGCCGGTTTCCTGAATCCCTTCTAAAATTTTACTTTTTTCTCACATCCAACAGCAGTCAAGTATTAAAAACCATTGCCCCCCTTTTTACTCCTATCAAAAACCTCACGCATGCCCCGCTGGAATCCAAGCCCCCCGCACACAAAAACCCCCTTTACCCCCCTCCCTCCAACCCCTTTCCCAGGCCACCCCTACCCCCCCCTTCCTTCCACTACAACTGATACACTTTGAAGTCATTCGTTTCGCTCCATTCTCTCACAGTCCGAACCACCTCAAACCCTTCCTACCCTCGGACAACAGTTTTTGGGAAACCCCACCCCCTCCTAATTTCCAAAAATACAATTCCCCTCATTATATTCCCCCAAAACATTGCCCCCAGACTGACATCTCCACTCCCCCCAGCCTTCTCCTCGCTGCAACATTCATCACCCACGTTTCACACCCTTTATAAGAGCGTTGGTAAAACTATACTCTCATACATTCCCCTCTTTGCCTCCAAGGACAAAGTTCTTTGCCCTCCACAGACTCCTAAGTGCACACTCACTTTTTTTTCCCTCATAAAATCTATGATTCACCTCATCTTTCATAGACCCATCCGCTGACACGTCCCCCTCCCAAATATCTGAATACATTCACCTCCTCCATACTCTCTCTCCCTCCAATCTGATATTCAATCTTTCATCACCTAATCTTTTTGTTATCCTCATAACCTTACTCTTTCCTGTATTCACCTTTAATTTTCTTCTTTGCACACCCTACCAAATTCATCCACCAATCTCGAAAACTTCTCTTCAGAATCTCCCAAGAGCACAGTGTCATCAGCAAAGAGCAGCTGTGACAACTCCCACTTTGTGTGGATTCTTTGTCTTTTAACTCCACGCCTCTTGCCAAGGGCCCTCGCATTTACTTCTCTTACAACCCCATCTATAAATATATTAAACAACCACGGTGACATCACACATCCTTGTCTAAGGCCTACCTTTACTGGGAAAAAATTTCCTTCTTTCCTACATACTCTAACTTGAGCCTCACTATCCTCGTAAAAACTCTTTTACTGCTTTCAGTAACCTACCTCCTACACCATACACTTGCAAAAATCTGCCACATTGCCCCCCTATCCACCCTGTCATATGCCTTTTCCAAATCCATAAATGCCACAAAGACCTCTTTAGCCTTTATCTAAATACGTTCCTTATATGTTTCAACTGTAAACACCGGGTCCACACCCCCCTCCCTTTTCCCTAAACCCCTCCTTGTTCATCGCTATCCTATTTCCCCCGCTTACTCTTAATTCTTTCTTTTTAAAAACCCTCCATACATTTTACCAGGTACACTAACAGACTTACCCCCCTAAAATTTTTTGACTCTCTTTTTCCCTTTCCTTATAAAAAGGAACTATGCATGCTCTCTGCCCCAACCCCCTGGGTACCTTTCCCCTTTTTTTCCAAATTTTTTAAATAATTGCACCAACCACCCAAAACTTATCCCCACCTGCTTTTAACTTTTCTATCTTTACCCATAAATCCCGGCTCCTTCCCCCCTTTCATTTTCCCTACTGCCTCACGAATTCCCCCACACTCAAAACGCCTTCCCACTCCCAAGATGTTTTTTCCCCCTTCCCCTAAACAAACACAGTTTCCCCTATTTCATCAACATTTAACAATTCCTCAAAAATTCCTTCCATCTTCCAATACCTCAACTCCCATTTAATAACTCTCCTCCCCTTTTTTTTAACTGACAAACCCTTTTTCTCCAGGCTTTCTTAAATTGTTAATCTCACCCAAAAAATTTTTTTATTTTCAACAAATTTGGAAAACACCCTCACCCACTCCTCATTTGCTTCTTTTTTACATTGCTTCACCACTCTTTAACTTCTCTCTTTTTCCCCCATATATTTTCCCCTCCTTGCATCATTCTACTTTAAAAAAACTTCTCATAGCTAACTTTTTCTCCCTTATACTTCTTTACTCTCTTTCCCACCAATCCCTCTTCCCCCTGCACCCATTTTCCCTGAACCCACAAACTTCTGCTGAACACTCTAACATACTTTTTTTAAACCTACCCCATACCTCTTCGACCCCATTGCCTAGCTCTTTAGCCCATTACCCTCCAATAGCTGTTTTATATCTTCCCCCTAACGCCTCCTCTTTATTTTAAAAAACTTCCCTCTCTCTTCCCTGGCTTCTATTCTCCTTGTACCCATCTACCTTTTTCCCTTTCATTAGCTACAACAGAAAGTGTTTCTGTATATCGGCCCCTCTATAAACATGAAACCCTGAAGTCTATCAACATCTTTTATTACCAAACATAACCCAAAAAAAATACTGTCTTTCGCCCCCTACATCATATGTGTATACTTATTTATCCTTTTTTTTCTTAAAATATGTATTCCCTTAACAAAAACCCCTTTCATACAAATTAATCAAAGGGCTCCCATTATCATTTACACCTGGCACCCCAAAAAACTTTACCTACCACACCCTCTCTAAAAATTTTTTCTCCTACTTAGCATTCAGTCCCCTACCACAATTACTCTCTCATTTGGGTTTAAAAGGCCCCTATACTTTATTTAACATCTCCCAAAATCTCTCTCTCCCTCTGCATTCCCTTTTCTCCAGGTGCATCACGTTATTATGACCCACTTCTCGCTTTCCAACCCTTGATTTTAACCCCAATAATTCTTGAATTTACCCCATTCATATTCTCTTTTCCCTTCCTTAACTGATCATTTAACATTACGTTACCCCTTCTTTGCTCTAACCTCTCAAATACCCAAATTTTAAATCCCTTTTTTTCCCCCCCACTGAAACTCTCCTCCCCTTCAGCTTTGTTTGTTTGGGGCCGGAATCCAACTTCTTTCATTCAAACATCACAATCACTGTTTCTTGTCATCCGCACTAATCCCGCACATTTAAGCAACCCGTTTTTTTAAAGTTTTTCTTCTTCTCTTTTTTTGAAATTGTTACAGGAGAAGGGGTTAAAAGCCCATTGCTCCCGGCATTTTATTCGCCTCAAACGACACGCTGGCTTACGGAGGAAAATTTTTTTTTCCACTTCCCCTGGAAATAGAAAAATAAAAAAAAAACAAGAGTTTTAAAAAAAGGAAAAAAAACCTAGATTATTAAAATATATATGCTGGCGGTCTGTGAAGTTGACCAAAGTGAAATGGGAGTTGCAAGATACCCTTTATCTTGCGTTTTTTATGAGACAGAAAAAAAAAACCCAGCAATCCTCCCATCATGCAAAACAGTTCAGGTTTTTTTTTTCACGTCTCTGGGGGCGGTGTACTTCCCTGGGTGGTTGCGTCTACCACCTACTACCTTTTTTTAGCGTATCGAGGAAAAATCTTGGCGTAAAATGTAGGGGTATGGGGGATTTAACTTATGTGATGCCAACGGTTTGCGGGGGTCCACGTATATTACTAAATTTTAAAGGAGGAACTTTTTGTTTTTCCTGTTTTGGGCCACCCCACCTCGGTGGGAAGGCCGGTGGTTGAAAGAAAGAAGAATATTTATATATATTTATATATTAAAAATATTTTCCCTGGGGGAATGGGAAAAGAAACTTCCTCCGTAAGCAAGCGTGTCGAAGAGGCGACTAAAAAGCCCGGAGCAAAGGGGGGTAACCCCTTTTCCCCGTATAATTCAAATTTTAAAAGGAGAAACTTTTTTGTTTGTCCTTTTTGGGCCCCCCCGCCTTAGTGGGACGCTGGGCGTTGAAAAAAAAGAAAAAAAGAAAGAAAGAAAAAAAGATAATATATATAATAAAATTTTAAAATATATATATAATATAAAATAATTAATATTATATAATATTAATACAGGAAGGCCCGTTTACGGCGTTTCACTTTACGGCATTCCCGCAATACGGACATTTTAAATATGACCAAAAACCGCTATACGGCTCCCCCACCGACTTTCTAAAACGGTCACCGGCCCCCCCCTGTTTGTTTACATTCCCGAGCCAGTAAGCACAAGTCCTCCATTTGTCTGGAAACTCCAAAAAATTTTTAAATGTTTTTAAAAATTATTTTTATTTTTATTTACTCGATAAAAATACTTATGATCCTGTACCTAAATAAACTTCATACATCGAGTCATTTTAAAAGTCGAAAATTTTCATTAATTACAATTTTCATTAACCCTCCATGAATTTTTTTTAAAAATTTTATAAAAACACGATCATAAAATATAAAAAAGTAAAAAACCCCCAGTAGAATAAAAAACATAAAGTAGTGGGGTGCAGACACTGCACAAGTGACGCCCTATTAGAAATGAAAAATAACAAACCACCCATCTCATTAAATGTCGTATATTCGGTAAAATACACATTTCATTAATCCATCCATGATATTTTTTTCAAAAAATTTTATAATAACCCCGATGCATAACATATAAAAAAGTAAATACACCCCCCCATAGAAAAATAAAAAATAAAAGTGAGAGTGGTAGCAGGGCGACTTGCACAAGTATAAAAATAACAAACTCACCGAGTCTCATAAACAATTACTAAAAACACTTTTTAAACCATCCATATATTTTTTTTAAAAATTTTAAAAAAAACACATTTTCATAAAGAAAAAAAAACCCCCCCCAAAAGAATAAAAAAAAATATAAAAACCCCCCCTTTACAAGGGCGCCCAAAAACATTTTTTTTAACAAAAAAAAAAAACCCTTTTAAAAAAACCCTTTTTTTGGGGAAATTCCAAAACCCCCCGAACAAAAAACCCTCGGGGGCCTAGGAAACCCCAAAAAATCAGTGGGACATTTCCCTGCCATAACAAAATTTCTTCCAAAAAATGGTTACATGGAATGGGATTTCTTCTTATTAATTTATATAAGTAAACAAATGTAAAAAGTAACTTTAACAAACCCAAAGTGAACCTTTTTTTTTTCAAAAAAGTTGTGGGTTTTTCTGGGCCCTTTCCCCCCCCTTTTACCCTCTTTCTCTCCCAAAATTTATTGTTTTTCTTTTTTATTATCCCACCTACTTAAAAACAAAATTTTTTAAAAGTAATTGGGAAAGAAACAATTTTTTCCTTGGGTGTTTTACAAAATAGTTGTGGGGGGGGGTCCGGTTCCCCCCTGAAATTTTCCCTCTCCCCCTTATTCTTACTAAAAATTTCTTTCTACCCTAATTAAAACTAAAAAATTTTAAGGGAATAATGAGTGAAATTGTTTATTTTTACTTTTTTTTTGTTTTGTGTGGGGTTTTATTGCTATTTTTAATAAATTTTTTAAACTTGTTACTAGTGTTTTATATTTAAGTGGAAAAAAAAGGGGTATTTACTTTTTTGTTTGGCGGTAGCCTAAAACCTAACCGCCGAAAGGGGGCCCCCTTATATTTTTTTTTATTATTTTATTTTATCCCTGGGGCCGATTCCCAAAGGGGGTGGCCCGAAAAAAAAATTTTAATCACCTCCATCCCTTCCAGAGGGTGCCAAAAGTTTTTTAAAAAACCCCATTAAAACCCCCTCCCTTCAGAGTGCACACTGTACTTCCCTCTCCCGGACCCCAAATTTTGGCCTGCCGGTTTTTCCCCGAATCCCCCCATAAATGTTACTTTTTCTCCCCCCTAACAGCACTCAAGTATTAAAAAAACCCTTGGTCTCCATTCACTCCTATCAAACCCTACGCATGCCTGCTGGAAGTCCAAGCCCTCGCACACAAAACCCCCTTTACCCCCTCCCCCCAACCCTTCCTAGGCCCACCCCTACCCCGCCTTCCTTCCACTACAGACTGATACACTCTTGAAGTCATTCTGTTTCGCTCCATTCTCTCTACATGTCCGAACCACCTCAACAACCCTTCCTCACCCTCTGGACAACAGTTTTGGTAATCCCGCACCTCCTCCTAACTTCCAAAACTACGAATTCTCTGCATTATATTCACACCACAAAATTGCCCTCAGACATGACATCTCCACTGCCTCCAGCCTTCTCCTCGCTGCAACATTCATCACCCACGCTTCACACCCATACAAGAGCGTTGGTAAAACTATACTCTCATACATTCCCCTCTTTGCCTCCAAGGACAAAGTTCTTTGTCTCCACAGACTCCTAAGTGCACCACTCACTCTTTTTCCCTCATCAATTCTATGATTCACCTCATCTTTCATAGACCCATCCGCTGACAAAGTCCACTCCCAAATATCTGAATACGTTACACTCCTCCATACTCTCTCCCTCCAATCTGATATTCAATCTTTCATCACCTAATCTTTTTGTATCCTCATAACCTTACTCTTTCCTGTATTCACCTTAATTTTCTTCTTTTGCACACCCTACCAAATTCATCCACCAATCTCTGCAACTTCTCTTCAGAATCTCCAAGAGCACAGTGTCATCAGCAAAGAGCAGCTGTGACAACTCCCACTTTGTGTGTGATTCTTTATCTTTTAACTCCACGCCTCTTGCCAAGACCCTCGCATTTACTTCTCTTACAACCCATCTATAATATATTAAACAACCACGGTGACATCACACATCCTTGTCTAAGGCCTACTTTTACTGGGAAAAAATTTCCCTCTTTCCTACATACTCTAACTTGAGCCTCACATCCTCGTAAAAACTCTTCACTGCTTTCAGTAACCTACCTCCTACACCATACACTTGCAACATCTGCCACATTGCCCCCTATCCACCCTGTCATACGCCTTTTCCAAATCCATAAATCCCACAAAGACCTCTTTAGCCTTATCTAAATACTGTTCACTTTATGTTTCACTGTAAAACACCTGGTCCACACACCCCCTACCTTTCCTAAAGCCTCCTTGTTCATCTGCTATCCTTTTTCTCCGTCTTACTCTTAATTCTTTCAATTATAACTCTACCATACACTTTACCAGGTACACTCAACAGACTTATCCCCCTATAATTTTTGCACTCTCTTTTATCCCCTTTGCCTTTATACAAAGGAACTATGCATGCTCTCTGCCAATCCCTAGGTACCTTACCCTCTTCCATACATTTATTAAATAATTGCACCAACCACTCCAAAACTATATCCCCACCTGCTTTTAACATTTCTATCTTTATCCCATCAATCCCGGCTGCCTTACCCCCCCTTTCATTTTACCTACTGCCTCACGAACTTCCCCCACACACACAACTGGCTCTTCCTCACTCCTACAATATATATATATATAAATATATATATATATATATATATATATATATATATATATATATATATATATATATATATATATATATATATTACACCTGATTGTTTTTTTCTAGAACTGATAATAGTATATTTTGGACAAAATTTGATACTGTATATACATTTTAATGTGTAACAGAAAAATATGTTTTGCAATTATTAGTAATAAAATATAGTGGTGAAACTATGTAAAGAATGTATTTAATATTACACTGTAGATGGTAGACTAGTTGACCTATTAAACACTGTAGATGGTAGACTAGTTGACCTATTAAACACTGTAGATGGTAGACTAGTTGACCTATTAAACACTGTAGATGGTAGACTAGTTGACCTATTAAACACTGTAGATGGTAGACTAGTTGACCTATTAAACACTGTAGATGGTAGACTAGTTGACCTATTAAACACTGTAGATGTAGACTAGTTGACCTATTAAACACTGTAGATGGTAGACTAGTTGACCTATTAAACACTGTAGATGGTAGACTAGTTGACCTATTAAACACTGTAGATGGTAACTAGTTGACCTATTAAACACTGTAGATGGTAGACTAGTTGACCTATTAAACACTGTAGATGGTAGACTAGTTGACCTATTAAACACTGTAGATGGTAGACTAGTTGACCTATTAAACACTGTAGATGGTAGACTAGTTGACCTTATATTAAACACTCTTATGACTCAGGGAAAAATTTCCCTCCCTTTAATTGTTTTTTTTATTTGGCTGCTCTCACACTGCAGTACAATATGGTCCAATATACTGTACCAGAGGTCATATAGGGCTGCATTACCTACCATGTGACCATCTAGTTGTATATACCATCTGCCCATACACAACATCCAGTCAATGTACCGTTTGGTCGTAAAACCCTTTTTCCTGCCCCCCACACAACATCCTTACAATGAATACTCTCCCTCAATTTTTTTTTGGGCTGACACTATTTCACTGTAGTTCTCTATTTTTTCCTCACTTTCACATCCGTATGTCTGCAAGGCAAGCCTCAATATTCCTACACATTATATCTCAGGATAAAAAAAAAAGCAATTGCTTCACAAAAAAGGCCAAAATATATTTTGAACCCCCATTAGAGACGTACCTTCTTTTATGCTAGGTATTCCATGCCACGAGCTACTTGGCAGGCCCAAAGCTAACCAAGTCATTTTGTGTAATTGTAACAGTTCCTGGGCCCAAATTTCTCGTTCATAGCCAAAGATGGTCTGTTGTTGCGGAGATAGTCACGCAAATTTCCATGAGCTGCATACTCAACGACAACATACAGAGGGCCATCTTGCTTACAGCATCCAAGTAGGTTAATGATATTGATATGTGTGCCAATCATTGTCATCCTTTCCATCTCTGACACCAAGTCCATTAATTCAGAGTCTGTGTGACCCTCTGTTGGACCAAGGCAAAAACAAATTAGTACTCTCCTTAAAAAACTCTTGGAAATATTTTTTTTTTTCACAAATTTGGAAGTTTGACAAACAAAATTTTTTAACAAAGCAGGGCACATGTAGTAAATACATGTATAGTTAAAAGTAAAGACTACAGAATTCTGGCAAAACAAAATACAAAGGTTTTAAATCACATTGACTATTTCCTACTAAGGAAGGGTCACCAAGAGAAGGAAGCAGATTCACTCTTACTATTCCTCATTCTGTCTCGAGTACAAACATCACATTCCCAATGACTGAACTGCAACCTTCATACCCTTCACAGTATACTGTACTTCTCAATGCCTACATCTTTTTAACCAGACTCTTACCTTTCAACATTTTGACTGCCACAGTTGTATTCATATCTGGTCTAAGGAAACCTTGTATTTCAGCTCTTACAACTTTCCCAAAGGCACCCTCTCCTAGAGTTTCTCCCATCACCAGCCTTGAACGTGGTAATTCCCAAGGAGTACCGAAAAGTAGCTCATATTCTGATATACTTGCTATTTCAGACCCATGTTCCAGGTCAATGGCACGTCTCTTTTCCTTTTGACATTTCTTCCAGACAAAGGAAGCCATGATGCTAGCAATTACCATAACAGAAAGTAAAACTACCCCCAGGATGAGAATAGCATGAGATTCAGCATCTGCAAGGATGGGCTCCGCTGAAAAAATGACAGTACACTGTAAGCACCACCACCCAAATTAAATCTGTAAGATGTACATTACTGTACATGGAAAGAAATATCCTGAATTTTAATCCAATCACTAATGTTTACTATCAATCTTTGTCTTAAGAGAGAATTCACGTCATTTGCCCTCTCCATATTTTGCAGATGTCAGCCTTTAAGGCTGACATTTTGATACAGTATTATTTGACTCTTGCCATTCCTAGAGATATATAAAACAGTCATTACATTATACTGAATATAAAATTACATATGCAGTATTATTTAAGCATTACTGAACCCCAACAAATATTGTTAAAATTGGACCTCTGCATACAGTATCTTTTCTAGTGCCTCTGAAAAATGTTTTTGTCAATTCAGTGAGCTTACCCTCCATTACATTGAGGTATGCTGTTGATGACGATGTTCCAAGACTGTTGGCAGCAATGTCTGTGCACCAACCAGCATCATTCTCTGTGACGTTGGTCAGCACTACAACTTGACGATCCTCCATGCTTCTTATATTACCACCCTCCTAAAATTAAACCTGTCTCAATAACTGCTTAGGAAAAAATATTTATTTTGAAATATGGTACATTTACAAAAATATTACACTTCATTAGGTATATCAATTTAGGAAAGTTTCAAGAATACTTTTCTTTAGATTTTGTGAAAGTGCAAAACAGAATTTAGGAAGCTTTTCTTTTCCCCAACAGAAATTACAGATGATACTTTATTAAAATTTGCCTTTTTTTCTTGTTAGTCTACAAATTTGTAAAATAAGTAAAAATAAATTAGTATTATGCAATATTCCTTTTTTTTTTTTAATCAATTCAGAAAGTTCATAAAACACCCAAGACAAGACAAAACATGCAGCACAAACAGCAAGCACATAGATATGGAGTAAGGACAAGCTTAATTAAACTACAATATTCATTTTCCAAAGCCTTAAAACTTAAAACTCAATGTAAAGAGTCCATTCTCAATTTACATTAATATACTGGTGAACATGCTGAGTGAAGTTACTCAGAGCTACATGTGGCCCGGTGGCCTGGTGGCTAAAACTCCCGCTTCACACACTGAGGGCCCGGGTTCGATTCCCGGCGGGTGGAAATTCCGACACGTTTCCTTACACCTATTGTCCTGTTCACCTAGCAGCAAATAGGTACCTGGGTGTTAGTCGACTGGTGTGGGTCGCATCCTGGGTGTTAGTCGACTGGTGTGGGTCGCATCCTGGGTGTTAGTGGACTGGTGTGGGTCGCATCCTGGGTGTTAGTGGACTGGTGTGGGTCGCATCCTGGGTGTTAGTCGACTGGTGTGGGTCGCATCCTGGGTGTTAGTCGACTGGTGTGGGTGGCATCCTGGGGGACAAGATTAAGGACCCCAATGGAAATAAGTTAGACAGTCCTCGATGACGCACTGACTTTCTTGGGTTATCCTGGGTGGCTAACCCTCCGGGGTTAAAAATCCGAACGAAATCTTATCTTATCTTATCTTACTCATTTTGCCTTTTCTCAAGGCTGACATAAGCACACATTCATAAACATGCTAGTCTTTAGTTTTTTCAAAACTAATTAGCATGCATTATTCAGCCAACATATTTTTTTGTCAGCATCACTACTGTTAGCATCATAGTGACTTCACACCACACATGATGCTCAAATTGATAATACAAGTCTTCCTTGCCATTTAGGGCATCCTCAAGAATTTTTGTATCTATAAATCTATAAATCTATATCTATAAATGCTTTTTCCACACTAAAAAAGGCACGAGAGTATTTTGTGTGCAGGTATCCACCTCAAAGCGTACAGTGCTGCCTCGAGTTACAGTCACGTTTTCCAGATGCTTGGTGAAGACTGGCCGAGAAGGGATGTGTTCTATAGCAGCAGGACAAAGAATGAGTCATAATTTTGTATGGCCTATAAGTCAAAATAACCCATATGGGATAAAATCGAGGAATGTTCACCATCACCACTTTGTAATTAGTGTAGTAAGAAAATCTGAAAAATTTTCATAATTCATAAACCCAGCACACAATATAATACAGGTAAATACTTTATGCAGTGTAAATTTATTTTGAGTTAAAAATTTCATACAGTAACCAGTCTCAAGATATGGAGTCTTAATTTTTAATTCTTAAAATACAGTGGACCCCCGGTTAACGATATTTTTTCACTCCAGAAGTATGTTCAGGTGCCAGTACTGACCGAATTTGTTCCCATAAGAAATATTGTGAAGTAGATTAGTCCATTTCAGACCCCAAACATACACGTACAAATGCACTTACATAAATACACTTACATAATTGGTCGCATTCGGAGGTAATCGTTATGCGGGGGTCCACTGTATTAGGGATGAATTATGTTTAAATTTCAGGAATGATCGTCAGGCCATCTGATAGAGTGCATGAAATTTCTACCTTCTTAAGTATTTGGTAGTACGTAGATCCAATTATACACCATTACCACTTACATTACCTGGAGTTTACCTGGAGAGAGTTCCGGGGGTCAAAAGCCCCCGCGGCCCGGTCTGTGACCAGGCCTCCTGGTGGATCAGAGCCTGATCAACCCGGCTGTTGCTGCTGGCTGCACGCAAACCAACGTACGAGCCACAGCCCAGCTGATCAGGAACTGACTTTGGTTGTCCAGTGCCAGCTTGAAGACTGCAGGGGTCTGTTGGTAATCCCCCTTATGTGTGCTGGGAGGCAGTTGAACAGTCTCGGGCCCCTGACACTTATTGTATGGTCTCTTAACGTGCTAGTGACACCCCTGCTTTTCATTGGGGGGATGGTGCATCGTCTGCCAAGTCTTTTGCTTTCGTAGTGAGTGATTTTCGTGTGCAAGTTCGGTACTAGTCCCTCTAGGATTTTCCAGGTGTATATAATCATGTATCTCTCCCTCCTGCGTTCCAGGGAATACAGGTTTAGGAACCTCAAGCGCTCCCAGTAATTGAGGTGTTTTATCTCCGTTGGATGAATCACATTATATTTTTTACATCGTAACATACGTGTAAATCACACAGGATATGCCGACAAATAAAAAAAGGTCAAAGATCGAGGGCACATACATTTTGGCAGTCTGGCGCTACAAAGGAAGGAC
>NW_026464574.1:0-12989 GCF_026875155.1 Cherax quadricarinatus
CAAAAACCAAACAAACTGCACTTAACATCCTACTTCAAACCAACAAACTGCAACTTAACTCCTACCTTCAGAACCTAACAAACTGCAAATTAACACCAAAACCTTGAACCTAACAAACTGAAACTTTAAACATCCCCTTCAGAAAGCGGGAAACTGTACTTTCCATTTTTAAAACCATTCCCCATCCCTTCATGTTACTTTCCTCACACCAACAGCAAAAAAATCCGAAGAACCACTTTCTCCTTTCGCAGGATGCTCAACCCCTATCATTTAAAAAACCACTTCACTCCCACTAATTTTCTGAAGATCCATACCATCCTTCCTTTTTCCTCAGATTTATACACACCGTAGTCACCCTTTCTGCTCCAGCTATCTAAACCCAACCACCCAAAACCTTCCCTGGGCGCCTCAGCCTTTGACAACCCGCTCTTATTATTTAACCTTGAATTATCTGCAATATACACCCACATTGCCTCAAACTTGACATTTACTGCCTCAACCCTCCTCCGCCGCCTCTACCCCCTTCGCCTTACCGCCCCCCCCTCCCCCCCTCCTCCTCCTCCACCTCTGCCCCTCCACCCTCATCCTCCTCCGCCACCCTCTAGCCTCCCCGCCCCTCTAGCCTCCTTCGCCTCAGCCGCCTCCCCCCCTCCTCCTCCTCCTCCTCCCCACCTCTACCCCCTCCACCTCTAGCCTCCTCCTTCAGCTTCTACCCTCCCCCTCCAGCCCCTCCCTTTTTTCCACCCTGTAGCCTCCTTTCCCCTCCACCTTTACCTCCCCCTTTCCTCCCCTCAAAACCTCCTCTCGGATGGTTGTGAAAACCCCTTCTGGAGGGTTGCTGTCAACTTCGGGAGGTTTGCGGGCCCCTCAACCACTACACTTAAAAACTTAATCAGGGGCCCCTGCTACCCGGTCATATGACGGATTAAACCAAAAACACTGGCGATCGTTGCACCACTCTAACGCACCATCATCCGCTGTTTTTTAAAAATCTCGAGACATGTGAAAAAGTTGCTTTGAAAACAATTTCGTGCATTTTAAGTATAGGTCGACAGTAATGAGGAATAAGGGAAAATTCCCAGGTAAAGTTGTGGTAAGTGAGAAGACTTGAAATTGTACGTAAAGTTGTGAGTAAAATTTTTACATGTATGCACACACACACACACACACACACACACACACACCCCACACACACACACACACTGGAGGACAGGAGGGTCAGGGGGACATGATAATGACATACAAAATACTGCGTGGAATGACAAGGTTGACAGAAACAGGATGTTCCAGAGATGGACACAAACAAGGGGTCACAATTGGAAGCTGAAGACTCGATGAGTCAAAGGGATGTTAGGAAGCAATTTCTTCACCACAGAGTAGTCAGTAAGGGGAATAGTCTGGCAAGCGATGTAGTGGAGGCAGGAACCATACATAGTTTTAAGACGAGGTATGATAAAACTCAGGAGGAGGAGAGGGAGGACCCAGTAGCAGTCAGTGAAGAGGCGGGGCCAGGAGCCGAGTCTCGACCCCTGCAACCACAATCAGGAGCACACACAGGGCAAAGCTGTTGATCATGGGTGACTCCAACCACAAGGAAATCGATTGAGAGAACCTGGAGCCATATGGGGGGCCAAGACACGTGGAGGGCTAAGATGATGGAGGGGGTACTGGAAAACCCATGTACCAACACGTAAGGGACACTACCAGAGAGAGAAAAAGGGATGAACCAGCAAGACTGGACCTAGTATTCACCTTGAGTAGGGGCAGATGTTGAGGACATCACATATGAAAGACCTCTCGGGGCCAGTGATAATGTGGCTATGAGCTTCGAATACATAGAGTTACAAGTTTACCTGGAGTTTACTGGAGAGAGTTCGAGGGTCAACGCCCCGCGGCCGGTCTGTGCACCAGGCCTCTGGTGCATCAGAGCCTGATCAACCAGGGGTGTTACTGCTGGCTGCACGCAATCCAACGTACGAGCCACAGCCCAGCTGGTCAGGTCAAGTGGAGAGAGAAGCAGGAAGGGCAGGGCGAATGAAGTCAAACTCAAGAAAGGGGACTACACAGGCATGAAGAATTTCCTGAACGGGTTGAGTGGGACAGAGAACTGGCAGGGAAGTCAGTAAACGAGATGATGGAATATGTGACAACAATGTGCAAGAAGCTGAAGAGAGGTTTGTACCCAAGGGTACGAAAACGCCAGGATTTAAACCGTGGTTTACCCAAAAGTGCAGGGAGGCCAAAACCAAGTGTGCTAGAGAATGGAAGAAGTATAGAAGGCAAGGACCCAGGACAATAAGGAGAGCAGTCGTAGAGCCCGAAATGAACATGTACAGGTAAGAAGGGAGGCCCAAAGGCAATACGAGAATGACATAGCAGCGAAAGCCAAATCTGACCCAAAGCTGTTGTACAGCCACATCAGTAGGAAAACAACAGTCGAGGACCAGGTAATCAGGCTGAGGAAGGAAGGGAGGTCACAAGAAATGACTGCAATGTGAGGAGCTCAACCCTGAGATTCAAAAAAGTGTTCACATAGGAGACAGAAGGATCTCCAGAAAGATGCAGAGGTGGGAACATCATCAAGTGTTAGACACAATACATACAACCGAGAAGAAGTGAAAAGGCTACTAAGTGAGCCAGATACCTGAAAGGCGATGGGGCCGGATAACATCTCTCCATGGGTCCTGAGAGAGGAAGCAGAAGAGCTGTGTGTACCACTAACAACAATCTTCAACCCATCTATCGAAACAGGGCAACTACGTGAGGTATGAAAGACAGTAAATGTATTCCCAATTTTTAAAAAAGGAGACAGACATGAAGCACTAAACTACAGACCAGTGTCAGACATGTATAGTATGCAAGGTCATGGAGAAGATTATCAGGAGAAGAGTGGTGGAACACCTAGAAAGGAATGAGCTTACCAACGACAGCCACGACGGTTTCAGGGACAGGAAATCCTGTGTCACAAACCTGAAGTTCTATGACAGGGTAATTGCAGTAAGACAAGAGAGAGAGAGAGGGGTGGGTAGATTGCATTTTTTTGGACTGTAAGAACGTGTCTGACACAGTTCCACACAAAAGATTAGTGAAAAACCTGGAGGACCAGGCAGGGATAACAGGGTAGGCACTACAATGGATCAGGGAATACCTGTCAGGAAGAGAGCAGCGAGTCATGGTACGTGGCGAGGTGTTAGAGTGGGCGCCTGTAACGAGCGGGGTGCCACAGGGGTCACTCCTAGGACTGGTGCTGTTTCTGGTATTTGTGAACGACGGAAGGAGGAAGGAATAGATTCTGAAGTGTCCCTGTTTGCAGATGATGTGAAGTTGATGAGAAGAATTCAATCGGACAAGGACCAGGCAAAACTACGAAGGGATCTGGACAAGGGTGCAGGCCTGGTCCAGCAAATGCCTCCTGGAGTTCAACCCCGCCAAGTGCAAAGCCATTAAGATTGGGGAAGGGCAAAGAAAACCACAGACGGAGTACAGTCTAGGGGGGCCCAAAAACTCCAAACCTCACTCAAGGAAAAGATCTTGGGGTGAGTATAACACCAGGCACATCTCCTGAGGAGCATAACAACCAAATAACTGTTACAGCTTACGGGCGCCTACCAAACCTAAAAACAGAATTCCGACATCTTATTAAGAACTCATTCAGGACCCTGTACACTGTGCACGTTAGGCCCATATTGGAGTATGCAGCACCAGTTTGGAACCCTCACCTAGCCAAGCATGTAAGAAAACTAGAGAAAGTTCAAAGGTTTGCAACAAGACTAGTCCCGGAGCTAAGGGGTATGTCTTACGAGGAGAGGTTAAGAGAAATCGACCTGATAACACTGGAAGAGAGGAAAAATAGGGGGATATGATAACGGCATATAAAATAAATGAGAGGAATCGACAGGAATGGACAGGAACAGGATGTTCCAGTGATGGGACACAGCAACAAGGGGACACAGTTGGAAGTTGAAGACTCAGATGAGTCAAAGGGATGTTAGGAAGTATTTCTTCAGTCACAAGGTTGTCAGGAAGTGGAATAGTCTGGGCAGTGATGTAGTGGAGGCAGGATCCACACATAGCTTTAAGAAGACATATGATAAAGCTCATGGAGCGGGAAGAGGCGGGGCCAGGAGCTGTGAATCGACCCCTGAAACCATAACTAGGTGAGTATACACACACACACACACACACACACACACACACACACACACTGAAGGTATGGTACACAAACGCTGATGGAATAACAAATAAGTGGGAGGAGTGGCATGAAAGAGTCAAAGAAGCATCACCGGACATCATAGCTCTCACAGAAACCAAGCTTACAGGTATGATAACAGATGCCATCTTTCCAACGGGATACCAAATCCTGAGGAAAGACAGAGGGAACAGGGGGGTGGAAGAGTGGCGTTGCTGATCAAAAATCGCTGGAATTTTGATGAGCTGGAGAGAGGAAGACAGCGGAGAAGAAAGTGATTACATAGTGGGAACACTTCACTCTGGAGGTCCCAAGGTGGTAATAGCAGTGATGTATAACCCCACCACAGAACAGCAGGAGGCCAAGGCAAGAGTACGACGAGAGCAATAGAGCGATGGTTGACACACTGGCTAGAGTGGCCAGAAGAGCTCATGCATGCAGGGCAAAGCTCCTGATCATGGGTGACTTTAACCACAAGGAGATCGATTGGGAGAACTTGGACCCACATGGGGGCCAAGATACATGGAGGGCTAAGATGATGGAGGTGGTACTGGAAAACTTCATGTGCCAACACGTAAGGGACACTACAAGAGAGAGAGGAGAGGATGAACCAGCAAGGCTGGACTTAGTATTCACCTTGAGTAGTGCAGATATCGAGGACATCACATATGAAAGACCCCTTGGGGCCAGTGACCATGTGGTTTTAAGCTTCGAATACACAGTAGAGCTACAAGTGGAGGGAGAAGCAGGAAGGCCAGGACGAATGAAGCCAAACTACAAGAAAGGGGACTACACAGGAATGAGGAACTACCTGAACGGGTTCAGTGGACAGAGAACTGGCAGGGAAGCCAGTTAATGAGATGATGGAATATGTAGCAACAAAATGCAAGGAGGCTGAGGAGAGGTTTGTACCCAAGGGGTAACGGTTTAAATGAAAAAGCCAGGAGAGCCCGGGTTTACCCAAAGGTGCGGGGAGCAAAAACCCAAATGTGCTAGGGAATGGAAGAAATAAAAAGGGAAAGGACCCGGAAATAAGGAGAACAGTCTAGAGCCAGAAACAAAATGCACAGATAAAAAGGGGAGGCCCAAAACAAATGAAAAGGGACATAGCAGGAAAGCCAAATTGCCCCGAAACTTTGTACACCCATCGGGGGAAAACAACAGCAAGGACCGGGAAATCGGGCTAAGGAAGGGAAGGAGGAGAGACAACAAAATGCCGTGAAGTTTGAAGAACTAAACAAGAGTTCAAAAAGTGTTCACAGGGAGACAAAAGGGGGACCCGAAAGAGGGAGAGGGGGGGCACCCCACCAATGCGGGACCATGCACACAACCGGGGAAAAGAAGTAAAGAGCTTCGGGTGACTAGATCCCTAAAAGCAAGGGGCCAGATAAACCCCCCCGGGGGTATTGAGAGAGGGAGCAAGGCCTATGTGTACCCCTAACAACATATCAATACATCTTCAAAACAGGGAGATTCCTGAGGCATGGAAACGCAAATGTAGTCCCAATTTTTAAAAAAAAGGGACGCATAAAGTTAAAAACTCAGACCAGTGTCACTGAATGTTAGTATGCAAAACAGGGAAAAGATTATCGGAAAGGTGGGGAACACCTAAAAGGAAATTCATAAACAGCAGCCAAATGGTTTTCGGGGATGGGAAATCCTTGTCAAAAAACCACTGGAGTTCTATGACATGGGGACGCAGTAAAAAAGAGAGAGAGGGGGGGTGGATTGATTTTCTTGGACTGAAAGAAGGGTTTGAACATTTCCCACACAAGAGTTTGGGTGCAAAAACGGGGGACCAAGCAGGGAAACAGGGAAGGCACAAAATGGATCGGGAATACTTGTCAGGAAGACAGCAGCGAGCATGGACTGGGGGGTGTCAGAGTGGGCCCCGGGGCCGCGGGGTCCCGAGGGGCAGTCCCTGGGACCAGTGCTTTTTTCTGGTATTTTTTGAACGACTGAGGGAAAGGGATGAAAGTTTTCACTCATCGAAACCGGGCAAACTACAAGGGGATCGGACAGGCGCAGACCGGGCCCACAATTGGCTCCGGATTTTCAATCCCACCAAGTGCAAAGCAGAAGATTGGGGAAGGGCAAAGGGGGCCGCAGACGGAGTACAGTCTGGGGGGTCAGAGACTAAAACCTCATCAAGGAAAAAGCTTGGGGAGATAACACCGGGCACATCCCTAAAAGCCACATCAACCAAATAACTGCCAGCATAGGCGCCTAGCAAACCTCAAACGCATTCCACATCTTAATAAGGAATCATCGGGACCCTGTACACCGTTAC
Source organism: Cherax quadricarinatus (assembly GCF_026875155.1). Taxonomy (NCBI): domain Eukaryota; kingdom Metazoa; phylum Arthropoda; class Malacostraca; order Decapoda; family Parastacidae; genus Cherax; species Cherax quadricarinatus. Next base: position 6,480 of record NW_026464574.1, read on the forward strand.
GTTAGGCCCATATTGGAGTATGCGGCCCCATTTGGAACCCACACTAGCCAAGCACGGAAGAAACAAAGGAAATGAAAAGGTTTCAACAAACACCCCAGCAAAGAGGTATGTCCTACGAGGAGGGTTAAGGGGAAATCAACCTAAAACGACATGAGGACGGGAGAGATAGGGGGGACATAAAACCGACATAAAAAATACTGAGAGGAATTGACAAGGGGACAAAACGGGATTTCCGAATTGACACAGTAACAAGGGACACAGTTGGAAGCAAACACAAAGAATCACGGGGATGAAGGAGTATTTTTTCAGCCAAAGATCATAATGGAATATTTTTTGGGAAAGCGATGTATGGAGGCAGACCCCTCATACTTTAAGCAGAGGTATAAAAGCTCACGGCTCAGGGGGATGACCTATGCGATCATGAAGAGGCGGGGGCCCGGAGCTCACTCGACCCCCCCAACCTCAAATAGGTGATACAACCACACATACATGCAAAAAACACACACACCGGGCCAGGGGCTAAGACTCGACCCCTGCAACCACAAAAAGGTAGTAAACCCCCACAAACACAGGACGTGTACATTCTCAGGGGACTGTACAATCTCAGTGGTGACTGTATCTATCTAGTGGGGACGGTACTTAGCTCGTGAAGACCGTTTTGGTCTCCTGTGAATCTGAAACCCGGATGCCCTCTCTTGAGCAACTTTACCAGCACTGAGAGAAAGGGTCAAGTTCTAAGATGGAGATACAGCGATTAACGAGGAGAAAAAGAGGGTTTTGTAGTAATCCTCCTTTGTGAGTCCCCGTTTAAAGGGGGGCTTGTCAGTGGCCGGCAACATGGAACCAAGCGAAGATCAAGAAAACGGTGGAGAGGGAAAACAAAGAAAACCAAAGACTACCGTGGAAACTTCCAACCCATTCTCGGGGCACCTGACCCAAAAAAGTGAGTGTTCACTGGGGGCCACAAAAGAGCACCAAAGAAACATTGGCAGACGTGAGTGAACATCCCCAAAACCCCAAGAAGACCATCAAGAAAGTCTTTGACGAATTTTACAAAATGGTGTAAGCTACCCGGGGGAAGTGGTCACACTCGGAGCATCACAAGGGCACGCCAAAAGGTAAAAAAAATTGTTTTTGTTGAGGGTAGCCGATTTGGGCATGGATAGGGATTCGCTTGAAGGGTGGGTGGGGGGCAGAGTGGTTTTTTTCCCGGGGCTGGATGAAGGGTATTGTTAGCCCTGGATGACATCAGAGAGTAATGGGGGCAACCTATTACTTTTCATGCGGGGGAACGATTTGGCAGACGTAGGAGTGAGACCGATTAGCAGGGAAGGTCAGCAATAGAGATAATTAGGAAAGGGGGGGAAACCTTCATATGTGGCTTTTGCCCCGGGGAAAGGGTTGGAAAGAATGTTGTCCCGAGCAATTGGTATCAATTGCTGGCTGGGCAAATACTGTAAGGAAAATGCAGAAAACATTCATTGACAACTGGGACCTCTTCTATGGCAGAAATGACATGTATGCCAGGGACGGGGTTTCACTTATCTAGGTGTGGGGTGGGAGCACTGGCCAACGCAGTGGAGGGAGCTGTTAGGTCTTTAAACTAGGAATATGTAAAGTAAAAGGACACAAGTGCAACTAATGTGACATTTATTGTGGCAACGTTTCGCTCTCCAGGAGCTTTATCAAGCCATTACAAACAATACATGGACACAGAGGGGATATAAAGGCTCAGAGTGGGTGAAATACTAGTGAGGTACCATTTCGATGTTCACTAGTGGTAGTAGTAGTAGTAGTAGTGGTAGTGACAAAAGCAATTAATTCGTACATGAGTAAAAGCTACCTTTCCTCGACGTCCTCATTCACAAAGTAGACAACAACCTAAGATTTCAAGTTTATCGGAAACCCCCCAATAAAAATGATCTCACACACTTCTATCCAGTCAAGATACCAAGACCAAAGAGGCATCATCGTCGGTTTTCCTAAGAGCATACCGAATTTGTAGTCCTGAGTTTCTTGACGAGGAATGTACTTAATTCACCAAACATTCACTGAGTTACAATTTCCTTCTTTTTTCATCAAAGACTGCAAGAAAAGAGCTCTTCAGATCATCAATTCTCCACGCATCAACACCGCTCCCAACAAAGTTATAATTCTTCCCCAAAGCCAGGTTTGCACTAAACGTCTCAAAGTACTTTCACAAGCTAACACCAGAGTCGCCATCGCTTCTACCACTTCAAAAAAGGATCTAACCAGGACAAAACCCAAGCACCACGAACCATCAACCAGGAGTTTACACTATACCCTGTGGAGGCTGTGACAAGATCTACGTAGGTGAAACAGCAAGAAACCTCGACACCCGCCTCAATGAACACATATACGCATGTAGGAACGACAACTTAAACAACGCCTGTGTACAACACCGAAATTCCCCCAATCATCTTATGAAATTCAGAGACGCCCAATGAGTGATAAAAGAAACTAATTTCCGCACACGCAAGTGCCTTGAATCAGCACTGATCGCTGTTTCGAATACAATTAAACAAAACAACGGCAGCTTCAACCATCTCCGAAGTCTTAGCAAGAATCCTCCTGAAAACAGTAAACCCTGCCATCACATAGTCCTCCTGTTATACTACACAAAGCACAGAGAGTGAACACTGAAACAACCTGCCTCATTCCAGTTTATATTTGTCCAACCTATTTTTATGTTACCCAAGTAATAGCTTTTATATCCTTTTACTCATGTACGAATTAATTGCTTTTGTCACTACCACTACTACTACTACTACTACCACTAGTGAACATCGAAATGGTACCTCACTAGTATTCACCTCACTCTGAGCCTTTATATACCCTCTGTGTCCATGTATTGTTTGTAATGGCTTGATAAAGCTCCTGGAGAGCGAAACGTTGCCACAATAAATGTCACATTAGTTGCACTTGTGTCCTTTTACTTTACATATTGTCGGTAATTCTACCAACTTTATTACAAACTAGGAATAGTTAGTGGTATGGGTTTTTGCGGGAAAACTGTGAAGTCGCAGGGTAGTAATATGAGTACTAGGAGAACTAGTAATAGGCAAAATGAGGTGGATATTGGAAAGCCAGTGGCACTAATTGACAATGACAGTAATAGGTTTAGTGGAAAAACAGAAAGGAGCAGGAAGGATAAAGAGAGAGGAGGGTCTTTAAATATTTATTACACAAATAGTCGCAGTGCTAGGAATAAGATAGACGAGTTGAGACTAGTTGCTAGTGCAGGTAACATAGATGTATTTGCCATTACTGAGACGTGGTTTAATTCAAAAAGTCGGGACATGCCTGCAGAATGTCACATCCAGGGTTTTAAATTGTTCCAAGTAGATAGAAGTGTCGGAAAGGGGGGTGGGGTTGCATTGTATGTCCGAGATCGCTTGAACTGTTGCATAAAAACGGGTATAAAGTCTGAAGTAACACATACAGAGTCTGTTTGATAGAATTTTCAAGGGCATGAAAAATTAATTTTAAGTGTGATATACCATCCCCCAAATTTAGATAGGGACCAGGGGAGACTACTATGGGAGGAAATTGTTAGGGCCACAAGGCACGAAAATGTAGTAATTCTAGGAGACTTTAACTTTAGTCACATTGATTGGAATTTCTTGACTGGGAATTTAGAATCATACGACTTCTTAGAAGTAGTTCAGGATTGTTTTTTGAAGCAGTTTGTGACAGAACCTACAAGGGGTAATAACCTGCTTGACTTAGTTCTGGCAAACAACGAATCCCTTGTTAATAATTTAGAAGTTTCAGAGGAACTGGGTGCTAGCGACCACAAATCAATTACATTTAGCATTGAATGGAAGTATGATAGTAGGGATAACTTAGTAACAGTCGCAGATTTTCGCTTAGCAGATTACGATGGGCTTAGAGAACACTTATCATCTGTTGACTTGAGGAAGAATGCACTATAATTGAACAAGTATTTTCTAAACTCCACTATCCACGTCACTTCATCAGAGACTGCAGACGGCGGGCATTAAACATCTTCAACACACCCAGAGAAGACACTGCCGAGAAGAGATACATAGTCCTCCCCAACAACTCCATTGCCAAACATGTTTCCAACATCTTTGCCAAAACATCATTCCAAGTATCTACCTCCACAACCACGACCATCAAGGACATCACCAGTAGTAGACAGGACAAGCCTCCATCCTCTGCAGGGGTATACATAATCCCTTGTAATGACTGCAACAAATTATATGTGGGCGAAACATCAAGAGACCTCCAAACACGCATTTCAGAACACCAATATGCAAGCAGGACTGACGATACAAGGAATGCCTGTGTACAACATCGCAATTCACACAACCATTTAATTAACTACAGAAACTCAAGACTTATAGCCACAGAAAACAACACTCAATACAGAAGAATCCTGGAATCATCGCTTATCTTCGGAACAATGCTCTTCTCCAGACTGAGGGACTGACCACCTCAAAACTTTAAGGGTGATGGACTGATTACATCGTCTTCAAGTCTCTTCTGCTTCTATCAACTTTTCTGTACTCGACTGAAGAAGCCTACTGTGTAGGCGAAACGTTTCGTAATAAAGATACCTAACTGTTGCATATGTGTCTTACCTAACAACCTGTCGGTATTTTATACCATTTTAATGTTCATTCTGAACATGACTATAAATACTCTCGTACCTTCCAACCCCAGGTAGATCCGTGTGTGACTTGAAAAAGCCCACTGTGTGGGTGAAACGTTGTCAATAAAGGATCACATTATACTGCATTTGTGTTTATATTTCCATTGTGTCGGTATTTTATACCATTTATTTCCATTGATTAATGATACTCAGCATGGATTCACAAGAGGCCGGTCTTGTCTAACTAATTTATTAACTTTCTTCAGTAAAGCTTTTGAGGCTGTTGACCACGATAAAGAATTTGATATTATTTACTTAGATTTTAGTAAGGCTTTTGATAGAGTTCCGCACCAAAGACTGTTGAAGAAAGTTCCACAGGGATCAGTCTTGGGCCCGTTGTTGTTTATAATATATATCAATGATCTTGATGAGGGAATTACTAGTGATATGAGCAAATTCGCCGATGACACGAAGATAGGTAGGATAAATTGATTCAAACGTAGATGTTAGGGAACTTCAGGAGGATTTAGACAAACTCTACTCTTGGTCAGAAAAGTGGCAGATGCAGTTCAATGTAGATAAATGCAAGGTTCTGAAGCTCGGGAGTGTCCATAACCCTAGCACTTATAAGTTAAATAATGTAGAACTTAGCCATACAGATTGCGAAAAGGACTTGGGGGTTATGGTAAGCAGCAACCTTAAACCAAGACAGCAATGCCTAAGCGTACGTAATAAGGCAAATAGATTACTGGGATTTATATCAAGAAGTGTAAGCAACAGAAGTCCAGAGGTCATACTGCAGCTTTATACATCATTAGTAAGGCCTCACCTAGATTATGCAGCTCAATTCTGGTCTCCATATTACAGAATGGACATAAATTCGTTAGAAAACATTCAGCGTAGGATGACTAAATTAATACATAGCATTAGAAATCTTCCTATGAAGAAAGATTGAAGACTCTTAAGTTACATTCACTTGTTAGACGAAGAATGAGGGGGGACCTGATCGAAGTGTATAAGTGGAAGATAGGTATTAATAAAGGGGATATTAATAAGGTCTTAAGGATGTCTCTCCAAGAGAGTACCCGCAGTAATGGATTTAAATTAGATAAGTTTAGATTTAGAAAGGACATAGGAAAGTATTGGTTTGGAAATAGGGTAGTTGATGAGTGGAACAGTCTACCTAGTTGGGTTATTGAGGCTAGGACTTTGGGTAGTTTCAAATTTAGGTTGGATAAGTACATGAGTGGGATGGGTTGGATTTGAGTGGGACTTGCACATCAGATCTTATTTCTTGGGTAGCATTGAAAATTGGGTTGGTCAAATGTTTGTTAGTGGGATGAATTGTAAAAGTCCTGCCTAGTATGGGCCAACAGGCCTGCTGCAGTGTTCCTCCTTTCTTATGTTCTTATGTTCTTACATACAAACAGCAAACACGCATACCTTCACGAAGGGTCTTTGATGAGGAGTATCCATGGGTTGTGTCATGTGCTGGGGAAACGTTAAAGCTCCCAGCAAGCCTTGATGATGGGCGTGGGGTTGATACTGGTGCTGAGAGAAGCCATGCAGGGGCGGGGGTCTAGGTTGTGTGGGCGCCCCACTCATGGGTATGTAAGGCTGTGGACGACCCAAGAAGGAGTGCAGCGGGTCCCAGTACTCCCACTGTGGACTGGAGATCTCCCCCGCCAGGAGCTGCCTGCGGGTGCGGTTGTAGAGAGCCTTAAGGTTATTTAACCGCTGGCGGGCCTCGTCTCCAGACACATCCTTGCGGCGGGTGAGTGCGGCAGCCAGCGCCGCCCAGATGGCGCGGTGGTTCTTCTTCTCGCTGCTAAACTTACTCTGCCATTCCCCACGTGTGTACAAACGATTTT
>NW_026464575.1:0-14331 GCF_026875155.1 Cherax quadricarinatus
AAAACGTGTCCCAACTTTTCTTTTCAATTATAACTTTGTTAACTGTTTCCCTTTTTGGTAATCACATTGATGGGGGAGAGGACGGGGGGATGATTTCACAAACCTGTAGGGACTTGGAGGCGGGTTCAATCCAATGAAGAGAAGGAGCCGGTCATTATATTTATCACATTCACGGGGAGCGCTCAACCCGCAGGGGTGACACTGCGACCTGGAGGAGCGGGAGGTATTCAGGCTCGATCAAAAGGAAGGAGAGAGCAGGTCCATGTCCTTGAATCAAGAGCCCATCTCCGTCGTCAAGGAGCCTCCCATATGAGCACTCTATGTTCTTCATTCAAATTTATTTACATCTTGGCTATAACTAAATCATTTCAAACCTTTTTTTCACGTATGAAAATTGCTTTCTCTTGCAACAGCTTGACATTTAAGCCTACGAAGAAACAACACAGCCAACTCTTTCAATAGGCTCATTAAAAAAATAAGCTTAAAGAGTACCTAAAACACATTGTATCACTAATGTGCATTATCAATACTTGGTAATGAAACTGATATATCTAACAAATAACGTATCTAACGTATCTAACATACTTTAAACGTATCTAACATACTTTAAACGAGGTCAGTGAAATGGATATTGGACTAAATTTAATCGTTACAAATTAAAAACTACATATTTTTGTTTATATAATATTACAGCCGGATACGTTAGGCTAGGTAAGGTTTGTCAGAAAACAGGACAAGCGTTTCCTGACGCGGTCTTAGTTATATGATGACCCGCTGCTGGAGCTTTTGGTCATCTGACCGAGGTCCCGCCAGCTTACCGGTCCACCCTTTAAAAATTGTGTTTTTGATTATAACCATTTAATAAATACAAAATTACTTAGGAAGAAGGTAAATTTATTATTATTATTATAATAAAGGAGGAAGCGCCAAACCCGGAGGATTATACAGCGCCTGGGGGGGGGGGATGTGGAAGGCATTCAGGCTTAATTCGGGGAACTGGAGCACAGATCCAATTCCCTAAATCAAGAGCCCCTCGCCACACATCAAGGAACCTTCCTTGAGGGGAGGAAGAAGGTAAAGCTCACAGACACAAATGAAGAAAAACTGTACATTTCCACTTTAAAGCGAAATCCTCTTCCGCTGACAAGAAATATATGTTTATGTAAGGGTCGGGTGACGTGTTGGAAGGGAAGTCATTTCATTGGATTACAGCGCGTAGCTTAGTAACTTTAGGAGCGGGTAAGACTGCGATGTGGTGGTACTAGGTGTCGCTTTCATTGGGTACTGCAGAATATTTCTGTAATACAAATTTGGATACGTCATGTTCTATTTCCCTTCGGTGATTACGTAATATGGGAGGGTGTATCAACACTGCATCAGATGTTTTCCAGTTTGTTGGAATCTTCTACTATCAGGTTCGCTCCTCAGTTTATGGTACTGGTGCGAGCTTTTGTGCTGGAACACCGCTGAACAAAGACCACAATTTGCAGATTGTGCTCGTTACCCACGATTTGCGCCCTTTGTTTCACCAATAGTTTCCAAATCAGTTTTTTTTTTTTATACGAATCATTTTTTACGGGCTGCGACCCAAAACTACTAACACCCAGGTACCTACTTACTGCTAGGTAAAACAGGTGCAGTAGGTTTTTACCCATGCCGGAGATCGAGCCACGGACTCTCAGTAAGTGAGTACATGTTAACCGAGCTACGTGACACTTTTTCGCATGGGATTTGATTTGTATCATGTTTGCGTTGTACATATTTCTTTAAAATTTGGTTTTCGGGGTTTGCTTGTGTGAAAACTCTATGAAGCTTTTTTTTTTTTTTTGCTTTATCCTGGATATTTATCCTCCAACTTACGGTCTTTTGTTTTGGTCCCAGCTTATTTAAGTTTCAGTTATATTTAAACCCTAAATCCTAAAGGAATTAAATGAAACTTAACAAATCCTTGAAATAGGTGTTCCTTCACCGGGGGTATTTTAAAGCTACTTAGTAAGGTAATTAAGGCAATTTCCCAATTCCACAAAATTTAATTTTAAGTGGAAAAACAAGATCACAATAAATGACACTTTTCTTCAGGTCCTGGTAAAAAAGCCAACTTATCTTTGGACTTCGCCTTTTAAACAGAAAACCAACGAACACAGCCAACAATGAACAATATTTCGTTCACCATACAACATAACTATAATTTTGCAGTGTATCCAGACTGTTTCAAGGTCCTTGAGAACTTGCAGCTATGAATGTTGAATCAAAAACTGTAAACCCATAAAGTAGCTGATCCCTTAACAATATGCAAAATTTCTCACTCAGTCGGACTCAGTCTAACAAGTTATTAAAAAAAAATCCAATAATCAAATTAGTGGCATCACTTTTAAAAACTCGCAAATTATTTTATCTTATCCCAACAAAGTTGGAAAGTGTGTTTAATAAAACCTAAAAAAAAAAAAATATCCAGCTATAAACAGGCACAATCCAAGGCAGACAGCTGAGATTTGATACACAGTTGAGAGATGTAATTTACTAACACGGATAACAAAATTTATCTGCAAGATAAAGACCAAGAGTTTTGCGGTGTTCCCAAAAAAAAAATTGCACCTGTACCATAGACTGAGAATAAGTCGAGTAAAAAAAAGTTTAAGATCCACGCAACTAAAGCAATGTTGACAAACTACCACAAATTACATCTTCAGAGAAAAACCTAAACTGACAGATTCCAAATCTGCACAATTTTATCACCAAGTTAGAGAGAAACTTATTACCGGTATATCGTGGGTGGGTCATCTTTAAGTCACTCCACTAAGTCCTCTAATTAAAGAGACAATGCAAGCCGACATGTTGCTTGACCTTTACAGAAACTTCAAATTCGTTCTTGACATCTGCTGATGTCATGGGAGGCCCAATATTTAATTTTTTTAAAAGGTTTCCGTGTTTCTGTCTACAAAGGATTTTACCATCGTACTGAGAAGTTTCATGACAAATTTTATACTTCTACACTTCCTCGATGTTGTAAAATACTTAAATTTTGTATATGGAAAAGCAACACTAGCTGGATTTAAAGTTCATAAAAAAAGTTTTCTAATACATGAAATTTTTATAAATTCGATACAGTAAACAAAAAATTATATTCAGAACCTAGATCTCTATATAGTACATTTTTTTTTATTCATCGGTCGTTTCCCGCCAATCAGCCCAATTCAAATAACTCTCCGATCATCATCATCCCCGCACGTTCATCCTTCAGAGGTGCCCGTACTATACTTGCCCCCACCTGAGCTCCAATATGCGTACGTAACTTCCCTGAATCCATTTACTGATGTTAAATCCTGCCCCCGCCCCACCCCCCCAAAGAAAGTTTTCTCTACTCCGAGTGAAAACAATACATACTTGCTGAATGCTTCAGCCTCGATCACGCTAAACCTTCTTTTCCCACCCTCTCATTTCCATCCTCTGTCTTCAACACAGCCAGATTTATACACCATTTTCGTCAATCCAGTAATGTTCCATCCTTTTTAAAATGACCAGACTATCTCAGCTCCCTTCCGATTTCATTTCTGAACTTCTTGTCAACTACATCGTCAAATTTCAGTTTAATATTCAAACCACCCAAACCCCAGGGAGGGAGGGACCATTCCCCCAAGTTTCCAGGAGGGAGGGAGGGTGGGACCCTATCCCCAACTTTCAAGGGATGGAGGGAGGGACCCTATCCCCAAGTTTCAAGGGAAGGAGGGAGAGAGGGAGAGACTCTTTCCCCAACTTTCGATAGGAACCTCTTTCCCAAAACCAAGGGAATAAACTCTTCCCAAATCCCCCGGGGAAAGATCCTTTCCCCAATACCCCAAAGGCCCAAACTTCAATGGGCAAAATTAGAGGTGGCTACCGCCGTAACAAATGGGAGCATCTAAGACTGCTCAAGTGTAACTCCTGTGAGAGAAAAGAATTGGGAGTTACCTGTCAGGAACTAGTGCTGTTGTAGCTCACCTTGTAACAAAAGAACATACCTGGGCGTCTCGGTCCTCGATGAGGTCTGAAATCCACTTACCTGCAAATTTAATTTTATTTAATAGCACCCCAAACTACTCTAAATAGCACTAACCTATATTAAATATTTATAGGAGAAAAAAAAAAGCGCCCTGTATTGGCCATTCAAGGCGCGATGAGAGAAAAAAATGTCTTATCCTTTAATATACTGTATAGCAACGTGGAAACAATTGGCAAGTCAGTAGAAACTGAGAAAGGAAGTTTCTATGCAGCTTCTCTATATTCAAGTAACTTACGGTCCCTATGATAAATTTAACATTATTTCTTTAACATTTGACAGCTGAGTGACGCTGCCGTTCTCTCTCTTACCGTGTGGCGAAGTATGAAGACACCGAGGTGTCTCGCTGGTGGCTGCCATCCGTGTTCCCTCAGGCTGGTGGCTGCCACCCGTGTTCCCTCAGGCTGGTGGCTGCCACCCGTGTTCCCTCAGGCTGGTGGCTGCCACCCGTGTTCCCTCAGGCTGGTGGCTGTCACCCGTGTTCCCTCAGGCTGGTGGCTGCCATCCGTGTTCCCTCAGGCTGGTGGCTGCCATCCCAGGCTAGGGACCCACCAATAAATATCCGCCCTGCAAAAGAAAAAAAAATAGTTCTTAAATGCGCTTATTTAATAATTCTGGAATTTAAAACTACGCAACCAAAACCCAGCGTTATATTAGGTGGTCCAACAAACGAAAATCAGTTTAAGCTGATTGTGAAATATTCACCCCAACCGTCACATAGTAAAATGGAAGGTGGGAAGCGTTCGTCTTAAAAGATATCCTCATGGAGGAGAGGGATTTTGAATATCTTACAAACAGACGAGACTATCACTACATTCACGGGGAAGAGGCGGGCGCCAAACCTGCAGGGAGGGGGGTTACTCAGAGCCAGGGGGGAGTGGGAGGTTAGTTCTTATTCCTTGAATCAAGAGCCCCTCAACGGCATTTAGGAACCTGTCTAGAGGGGGGGAGGGAAACAGAAGAGAACCGTAACCTTTTAAGTTTAATTATTGCTTGAGACTTAATTCCCTCATCCGCTGTTATAAGAATTTCGTGTTTAATTATTTCGACGCCTCAGAGCTATTTAAATTTGGACATTTGAAATTTTCCAGATTTTTTTGCCAAATTTGTCGTGAACTTACCTTTAAAAGACGTTTTAGATAATTTAGCTTCCAATTACACACACATGTACATTTTTCCTCTCAAGTTTGTGTCGCCCAAGGTGTGTCCTGATGCTAGTCAAGCTCTTGGCCCACAAACTTGGAACTACCTTTCCCTTCCTTGGAACAAAATTATTTCGTTCCATTCCACTGGCGCTATGATCCCTTATTGGTTAACTTTTTCCCGATATAAGACATGATCGACGTCTATATCTTCAGAGATGACAAATTACAATGTTAATTACATATAATTATGACAAATTGCATAAAATATTCCATACGCGAGTCAATAATGGCACCAACAGAGCGACCACACTACAGTAATACAATGGCACCAGCAGACAGTGACACACTAGCACCAACAGATTATAATACATTGGCACCAGCAGACAGTGACGCACCGGCACCAGCAGAGTGACGCACTAGTGCCAGCGCGCGCGCACACGCTACCAATCTGGCACAAGTGAGCACTGACACAAGGTACCAGTGGACACAGACTAATATCATAATGGTACCTGTGGAAGTACCAGTACAATATCACCAGTACTCACACTACAACACTAGTACACAGTACCTAGTAGCGATCAGTGAAGAGGCGGGGCCAGGAGCTGAGTCTCGACCTCTGCAACCACAATTAGGTGAGTACACACTACAGGAACCCAGGCTTCCCATCTAGGGTATTCACTTTTTTTTATTCACGGGGAAGCGCTAGACCTGTAGGGCTTTTATAGTACCTGGTGGAATAGGAGGCATTCAGGTTCGATCCAAGGAAGGGGAGGTTATATCTAGTTCCTTGGATTAAGAGTATCTCACCGGTGTTTGGGTCCAGTGTGTCTGTCGGGACAGCCATGACACAACTAAACACGGAGGAAAACCTTAATTTATCTCTAAAAAAAAAAAATAATTCTACCAAGCCTTTTCCTTAAAGCTTCCCTCATTTACTTTAACACCGTTAAAAAAAAATGCTTACCTTTCGTATTTAATCAATATTTTCCAGCGAAATATTCCACTTTCCCTCCACAGTACTAAACAGTCTAGTGACAATGCCTATATGGCGCGCGCGGGCGAGTGTTCACCGCTAGGAAGACTAACTTGTTCGATTTTTTTTTTTCACTTGACTTCGTTATCTCCTGCCGCTTCTGTTTCTAAGCTGTGACAGTCTTTTAGATGCTGAATTTTTCCTTCCTACATATTACGTTTCATAAAATCGTGTTTTCGGTTTGATATATGAAAAATTAGTGAAAATCTGATACAGTATTAAGAAATAGATATAGCTAATGGGAACAGGTGATCTATCTGGCCAAAACCCTCCTGATTGTTATAGCAGACGCTCATCTAATGGTTATAATTATTACCATAATTTTTAAAGGGGTGAACTGGTAAGCCAACGGAAGGCCTCGGTCAGATGACCCCTAGCTCCAGCTAGGGGTCATTATATGCTTAAGACCTGTGTCAGGAAACACTTGTAAGGTTTAATAACAAGCCTTACCTAACCTAACCTGTTACAGCACTGACAGTGACGCCAGGTAGTTTCTCTAAGGATTGTGATTGGTTAGATCTGGCGTGACACGTGATTTGTCCAAATATAAGTTTCTTCGGAATTAAAAGGGTGATATGACTCACTCAATGTATATATGCTAAGAATTTACTTTAATCTTTATTTAAGGGATTAAATTATTCTTGACTGCTGATGAGCAAGTGACATGCAGCCTTAATGACTCTCGTGAAGTCGATAGACTTTAACACTAATAAATAAACCAAACAAAACGTGTATCTCGGTTTATATAGACAAAATTTACTTCAGTTATAGTTTTAAGGATTAAAACGTATTTGAAGTTAATTTTCCGGTGAACTGCAAACACAAAATGTATATACAGAGTGCGCACACGAGGACGTATTATGTTTTTTTGTTTCAGGCAGAGTCGGTTAAACAATCTGAACTTCCATAAAAACACGAGTACGTCTTTTCGAAAATTTTCTCTTGTGCACTGACAAGCATTTTTGTTTTATGTGAATAACAGTGTACAGTTATTTCAAGATCATATTTATTTTCCTGGAAGTCACTGTGTCGATGAATTTGCACTTTTCTTGTTTGGAAAAACAAATGTTGCTTTATGAGTCAAGATCAAAAGTCCTGGCTGCATCCTGCATGACGTGTACACTGAGAGATGTGTATCTCTCAGTGTATAGACACTGAAATTTTATTTTCATTCTCATCTAAGGGATTTAAAGTTTTAAGTTTTCTTGATATTTGTGTTTAGGTTGTTTTTAAATGAGTTTCCGTGAAGTCAATAGGCTTTAAACCTAACTCACACTATGAGCCACTGTAGAATGTGGCTCATAGTGTGTGAATTTGGGTTAGTGAAGAGAACTCCACGCATTCCAAAACTGCTACATTAGTCACGGAGTTCTGTCTAGGTCATCACCCAACACCGGAAGGAAGATGAAACTGAATATAGAGAGGATTTTCACTGCACGTATATGCTCAGAAAAGCACATTACTGGGAACGTTTGAAGTTCCTTGACCTGTAGTCGTTGGAGTGCAGGCGAAAAAGGTACATCATAATTTACACCTGGTAAATCATAGAGGGACTGGGCCCAAATCTTCGCACAAAAATCACTCCCTATGAAAACAAAAAACACGACAGGCGGTGCAGCATCACCCAGAAAGGCATGGGTACCGTGAGTACACTGAGAGAAAACACAACAGGTGTTAGGGGCCCAAGGCTGTTCAACAGTCTCCCTTCATATATTAGGGGGATTATTTATAGATCCCTATACGTCTTAAGAAGGAAACTGGACAGTCCTGACCAGCCGGGCTGTGCTTCGAACGTTGGATTGAGTGTGGCCAGCAGTAACAGCCTGGTTGACCAGGCTCTGATCCAACTTGAGGTCTGGCCATAGACCGGGCCGCGGAGTCGTTGGTTCCCAGAAACCACTCCTTTCTTCACTGTAAACCCTAGTGCGGGACTGCCCCATTAAACTTTACCTCTCATACTAATAAATCTTACAACGTGCACTTCACGTTCCCTTAACGCTTGACCTGATATGCATGCTTACATGCTACAACATCTACACCCAACATTGCTTGTCTCCCTCTTACATGTTTTCAACAGGGCATGAGCCAAAGGTGCTTTGCCCTTAAAGCGGAAAACTGCACTGGTCTTACCTTTCCCTAAACAACGTACTTCGGGACAAGATTATTTCCATTATAGACCCATAGCCCTTACCATTATTCTTTGTAAATTGTTAGAGCCCTTAGTCAATAAGAGCCTCGTTTGGTACTCAGAGACCCTAAACTGTATCTCCCCTCGTCGATTTGTTTTTAGAAAGGGTTCGTTCTATCATCGACCTCCCTTCTCCGACTTGATGCATACATTCGAAACGCCTTCTTGAATAAACATTCAGTTATTTCTGTCATTTTTTATCTAATAAAAAGAGCTTTAGACTCTGCTTGGCCCTGCAAAGTTTCATTCCAAGCCCATTCCTCAGGCATCCTGGGCAGACTACCTCTCTACCTTAAACATTTTCTATAAGAGAAGCACTTCTGGCTTCAAATGAATAGTAGTATTTCCCTTAATTTTCTGTAATGCTGCTACCTTCGTACTACTTTATTCCCGACAGCCATTAATGTACTTGCCTTGTTCTTCCCGTAAGTATCAGATCATTTTTATGTGCAGATTATTTAGAAATTAACTGTGCCAGCCCGGTCTCTTGACTTCTAGAGACTACTCTGCAACACTCTACAGATCTAGGTGCCCAGTTCCGCTACTTCACATGGTTTAAAGTTTTCTATTGCTAAAACAAACTCGATAACGTTTTCATGATGCCCTCTCACCACACAGCCTAGTTTACACCTGTATAGCTCCCCTATCCTACTATTTGCGACCGTTAAATTTCTATCCCATGTCTTTAACTGTCGCGTGTCATGGCAAACCAACATCATTTCATCATCACTCGTTTTACCTGGGAGTTAATTGGCAAACTCTTTTAATTCTTTAAGGAACTGTAATTCTGCTTTAGCTAAACCACGGGGACCACATATTTTGGTAGAATTGCCGAGCTTTGTTAAGACGTAACGGCTTGACAAAGCTCCTGGAAAGCGTAACGTTGCCACAGTAAAATGTTACATTAGTTGCATCTATGTTCTTTTACTAAAACAACATATTTAACTCAGCCTCCCATCCATTTTTAAGAAACTCACTGAAATTCATAATCAAAAGTTACGTTTATGTTTTAGGGCCCTTTCGATCTTCCCGGTCGAAAGTTTGTATTTAGTAGTATCGCACGCAATGCGCAGTACCTGTTTTTTTTTATTATTTTACTATTCGCTCCCACATTCTTCACAATCCTCATATGCACGGAATAATCACAGATGTTAGATAAATTTATTTAATAGCAGCCCAAATTGTTGCGGCTTATTGTTTCCGGGTTCGAACTTTGGCAGTATCTCTTACGCTGACCTCTTTTTCTCTTTATGTTCACCACTTATTGTACTCGTCATACCCTCCTTGGGAAGGTCCGGCGATTCACATTTGTTTCTCTTACGAAGGCTAACATTCTTGCTAAAAACTCACGCTCACTCTTCTTTGATCACTTTCAGTCGCAGTCTCATGTTCTCATATTAATATGGCTCACAAAGGTTTAAGGACTCATATGCCATGAGTTTGAATTCCACCCGTTCCGTGATTTCTCATATTAATGGTATACAATACAGGCATGTTGATAAATAAGACACATGTGCAACACTTAAATATCTATATAGCCGAAACGTTTCGCATAAGTCGAATACAGTAGAAACAGTTGGAGAAGTGGATAGATCTCCCAAAACTACCTCTCCATTCTTACTGTCTCAAGTGTTATATTCATTCGATCGAGGAAGCTTGCTGTGCAGGCGAAACGTTTCGGCAATATAGATACCTGAGTGATGCGCATCAACTCCATCCTCAGATGGAGTAGAGTACGCAGATGTCTGCCATTATTTTCACAGAAGAGTTATATGTCACAATAGTTGCTGTCAGACACACTGCAACCATGTCCACCTCCTCATTCGTTGTTGCTTCAGATTCTCCTGAAAAATGACTCACATCCCATCCTACTACTTAGACAACAATGGTTATGTCGAACTTCTGGGAAGCATGAAGAAATGTTTTTTTTCTTCTTTTTGCGTCTCTGGACGCATTGACGATCAAAGTATTGAGGAGGCAGACTCAGTCGCCGGTCACATCTTCCAGTATCCCACAGGAGAGTTTCTTCCATTTTTTATGACTATTTTCCAGTAGTTTCAAAGATTCTGAAACCGCTGGCCATGGCGTTGCCGCATAACTTTAACAGTTAACCATATATCATTAAACTATCTATCAGAAAGAACGCAGAATTCCCTTTCGACATCTTCAACGCCCTGACAGCTCTCATTTTAACTGCCCTCCTCACCGAAAGTCCCACCTTTGACTTTTAAGAGAAACTAAGATACTGTTTCAACTATGATATTAATTTTAAACGTTCCTTAACTCTCAACTTCACTAATCCTAATTAATTAATTAATTAATTAATAATAATAATCATAATAATAATAATAATGTCACACATCCGATAGCTTGAACGGTGCAACACATCTCCTTGGAACAGGAGTCATATGTCGTGTACAGGTGGTGGACTGTAAACTTATTTTATTAAAAGCGTTGTGAGTATGAGATACATAATGAATACAATTAACCTACAAGGGAAATATATGCTTTTATGCTGACGAATGGCTTCCGATCCAAAAATTTGTAGCTATCTTACCCTTCACAGCTCAAGCTTAAATAACCTCTTACCCTTTCCCTCCCATCACCCACGAATACTATCTACTTTGAAAAGACATTACTCGTTTTCTAGAGTTTTATTTTTGATAACTAATATTGTAGTTTCGTCAACGAATAAAAGGCCAATAAAACGTGAGGAAAACATTAGTCTCTATTCAGTGAAATAAAATATACAAACACATTTAAAATAAAGTACTGGTCGTGAGTGTTCCGTAAAGTGGAGCTGCGAGTGAGCAGGTCAGTGTATTGGTTAACCTGCCCTGTGTGTTCCGTAGCGTGGAGCTGCGAGTTAGAGGTCAGTGTACTAGCTCACCTACCCTCGTGTGTTCCGTAGCGTTGAGTTGCGAGTAGGCAAGTCACTGTACTAGCTAGCATGTGTTCCATAGCACGGAACTGAGTTCCGTGAACTAGCACACTCGTTTACCATAGTACGGAGTAGTGAGTGGGCAGGTCAGTGTACCAGCCAACCTGCCCTCCTGTGAAATATTGTCGTTCTGGTCATGTTATATTACTTATGTACAACACGGTAATGGATTAACTTACACATGCACCAATGTTATATTTATGTACGGATGTATATTACTTGTGTGTGTGTGTGTGTGTGTGTGTGTGTGTGTGTTGTGTGTGTGTGTGTGTGTGTGTGTGTGTGTACATGCGGGGCACACACACAGACTTACTCACAGGTGGAAAAGAGAGACACCTCTAACGAAGGCAATCATTTAATACATCTTCAGGAATACTGTTAAAAGGAGATTAGAACACAGACCGCAGTGAATATACAACCCACATTAGCCCACTGTACAATAACATGATCCTGGGAAACACTCAAATTATTTGTAAGCACATCATACATCTTACACGTTTAATTATTGCATCACAGTTATAAATCATCCCTGAGTTAAGTTGATGTTCATATTTATATAATTCTGAATTCAAACAAAACGATTCAGTTTCTTTTCTAGTAATTTTTTTTCATAGTGAAAAAAAAACTTCCCGGAATGTATATATTATTAGCATTTTTCTTGATGTGTACTTGGATAATAAACTTAAAACTGGACAAATTTCTCACAGGAGTTACTAGGTTTCTAGGTTTCTGCATAAACATTGTAAAATTAATTACAATATGTACGGAAGATTCAACATTCCTTTCTGCCCATATTTCCGGTTCTCAAAAGCCTGATACAGCATTGGGTAGATCTTTGTTGCAAAATTAAGCAGTGTCGTGTAATACAGACATGTAGATGACATGATCAGTTTATAGTTCGTTCGCCATATTAACATTGAATTTGCTCCTTTGAATATGTAAATGAAAGACAAAAACAGCAGCTTACCTTTCCTGAGTGTATAAACATGGACAAAAACCAAATTAAAACAAAAGTACACAGAAAACATGCAAATACAACTGCACTCTCATTTTTAATATAATTGTCATATTAATATAAATATGTAAATGTAATTTTCGTGGATATAAGAGCGCATAAGCTGTTGTATCAGGAATTTGATTATGCCTACAGTTTTAAGATTTCGAATATTTGTTATAAGCTTCACTGTACTGGGAATATTCCAGCAAAACGGGAATATTCCAGCAAAACGGAATATTCCAGCAAAACGGGAATATTCCAGCAAAACGGGAATATTCCAGCAAAACGGAATATTCCAGCAAAACGGGAATATTCCAGCAAAACGGGAATATTCCAGCAAAACGGGAATATTCCAGCAAAACGGAATATTCCAGCAAAACGGGAATATTCCAGCAAAACGGAATATTCCAGCAAAACTGAATATTCCAGCAAAACGGAATATTCCAGCAAAACGGGAATATTATCAGGAAAGGCTGTTTTATAACACTTATTTACAAATTAATAAAGAGAATAAATTTAAGATATTTGCTCGATTTTCCCACAAATGTGAACTTACGTTTTAGGTAAATGAGCACATACACAACTAATATGACATTTATTGCAGCTAAATCTCACTCAAAAGGAGCGTCTTCGAGACAATGGGCTTAACAAAGCTAATTGGGTTAATGCTAATTGGTTTGACAAAAGTAACTGGCTTAATAAACATAAATTATTTGATCCAGCCACAATAAATGTTTTTTTTTTTTTGTTATTATTCCCCTGTATTTTTTTCGTTACGTAGGTGTCTACTGAACTTAATCTTAGTATTCTTACCAATTATACATCACTATATATATATATTATTTAAATCCCTATAAAAGTTAACGTGAGAGTAACATTTTCTAATGACAATATTGTGAAGAATCATTGCATTATAAAAGAAAAAAATCGGATTTGTTGTTTATATAACATTCCATGAAAAAATTTATAATCCATATTAAGTTCTATGCCATATTACGTTGGCATGACAGCATTTCAACCCCCTTCCCCCTCCAAAAAAATATTAGCTGACGTAAATAAATGACAGACACTGTCAGGAAAACTCTTCTGAGGCTGAGGTATATTTAATTGCTAAAAAAAATTTAATTTTGAGCAAAATATAAGATTTTTTTGTTTCAGTTATATATCATAAGAACATCAACTTGATATAGGGTAAGATTTTTATTTTTGTGTCCACAGTTTTAATTCCCGGGATAAAACTAGCACAACCTCCAGGTTGCAGCTCAAAACTTTAAGATGATATTCGCTGCCTGACTACGGTGGAGTGAGGTTGTGCCCAGCACCCCTCTGCTGTTTTTCAGGCGAGCTACCACAGTACATCAACAACCATTGAGTAGTGTGGACGTGCGCTGCTCATTTTGGGATATCAAAATGGCTGAACATACAGTACGGAGAGTAAATACTATCTGCATAGAGCTGGTTCGTGGTACGTTAAGTGGAGATACGATGAACGTACTTCTCCCTAACATCATCAGGGACACATATGGTATCCCCAACGAGGAATTATATGGCGTCGCTCTTAATGGTTTGTCAAGAATCTTCGTGAAATTTCTGAGAGCCGGCTTCTACACAAGAATTGTCGAGCAGTACCAGGAACAACGCATGAGTGTGAATTCAGCGATGGATGTTGTGTTACATGATGTTTCTAAGTACTACACATGGGTGAAGGTACGGAATGTACCCTTCGAGGCTACGGCGTATGGACTACAGGAGTTTTTTCGCAGTTATGGGACAGTGCATTCTGCAACCATGGGGGTATGGAGGGATGGTCCGTATGAAGGAATGCCAGAAGGTTCTTACACCCTTAAAATGTCTTTAACAAGACCTATACCATCCTATGTAACGATGACCGGTTGTAGAACACAGGTTTATGTGTACTATGCGGGTCAGAGAAAAAACATGTCGTCTGTGCAGCTCTTATGAGCACATGGCAGCCCAGTGTCCTAGGAGGC
>NW_026464576.1:0-22457 GCF_026875155.1 Cherax quadricarinatus
TGTGTTACTGTTTTGGTCTTCTGTGTTTTCTGTCTTGTCTTCTGTGTTACGTAGGGTCTTCTGTGTTACTGAGCTGGTCCTCTGTGTTACTGTATGGTCTTCTTGTTACTGTGTGGTCTTCTGTGTTAAATGTACTGGTCTTCTGTGTTAATGTACTGGTCTTCTGTGTTACTGTGCTGGTCTTCTGTGTTACTGTGCTGGTCTTTGTGTTACTGTACTGGTCTTCTATGTTACTGTACTGGTCTTCTATGTTATTGTGCTGGTCTTCTGTGTTACTGTGCTGGTCTTCTGTGTTACTGTGCTGGTCTTCTGTGTTACTGTGCTGGTCTTCTGTGTTACTGTACTGGTCTTCTGTGTTACTGTGCTGGTCTTCTGTGTTACTGTGCTGGTCTTCTGTGTTACTGTGCTGGTCTTCTGTGTTACTGTACTGGTCTTCTGTGTTACTGTAGTGGTCTTCTGTGTTACTGCACTGGTCTTCTGTGTTACTGTACTGGTCTTCTGTGTTACTGTACTGGTCTTCTGTGTTACTGTACAGGTCTTCTGTGTTACTGTACTGGTCTTCTGTGTTGCTGCACTGTTCTGTTTCTGTACTGTTCTTTTGAGTTACTGTACTGTTCTTCTGTTACTGTACTGTTCTTCTGTGTTACTGTACTGTTCTTCTGTGTTACTGTACTGTTCTACTGTGTTACTGTACTGGTCTTCTGTGTTACTGTACTGGTCTTCAGTGTTACTGTACTGGTCTTCTGTGTTACTGTACTGGTCTTCTGTGTTACTGTACTGGTCTTCTGTGTTACTGTACTGGCCTTCTGTGTTACTGTACTGGTTTTCTGTGTTACTGTGTTGGTTCTCTGTTACTGTACTGGTCTTCTGTGTTCCTGTGCTGGTCTTCTGTGTTACTGCACTGGTCTTGTGTGTTATTGTGCTGGTCTTGTGTGTTACTGTGCTGACTTCTGTGTTACTGTACTGGTCTTCTGTGTTACTGTACTGGTCTTCTGTGTTACTGTACTGGTCTTCTGTGTTACTGTACTGGCCTTTGTGTTACTGTGCTGGTCTTCTATGTTAATGTGCTAGTCTTCCGTGTTACTGTACTGGTCTTCTGTGTTACTGTACTGGTCTTTTGTGTTACTGTGCTGGTTTTCTGTGTTACTGTGCTGGTCTTCTGTGCTACTGTGCTGGTCTTCTGTGTTACTGTGCTGGTCTTCCGTGTTACTGTAACACAGAAGACCTGTACAGTAACACAGAAGACCAGTACAGTAACACAGAAGACCAGTACAGTAACACAGAAGACCAGTACAGTAACACAGAAGACCAGTACAGAAACACAGAAGACCAGTACAGTAACACAGAAGGCCAGTACAGTAACACAAAAGACCAGTACAGTAACACAGAAGACCAGTACAGTTACACAGAAGACCAGTACAGTAACACAGAAGGCCAGCACAGTAACACAGAAGAGCAGCACAATAAACAGAAGACCAGTGCAGTAACACAGAAGACCAGCACAGTAACACAGAAGACCAGTGCAGTAACACAGAGAACCAGCACAGTAACACAGAAGGCAAGTACAGAAACACAGAAGGCAAGTACAGTAACACAGAAGACCAGTACAGTACATAAGAACATAAGAAAGGAGGAACACTGCAGCAGGCCTGTTGGCCCATACTAGGCAGGTCCTTTACAATTCATCCCACTAACAAAACATTTGCCCAACCCAATTTTCAATGCCACCCAAGAAACAAGCTCCGATGTGCAAGACCCACTCAAATCCAACCCCTCCCACTCATGTACTTATCCAACCTAAATTTGAAACTACCCAAAGTCCTAGCCTCAATAACCCAACTAGGTAGACTGTTCCACTCATCAACTACCCAAACCAGAACAGTAACACAGAAGACCAGTAGAGTAACACAGAAGACCAGTACAGTAACACAGAGGTGGGTTTTTTTTTTTTGTGCTGGGCTTTTTTGTTACTGTGCTGGCTTCTGTTTACTGTACTGGTCTTTTGTGTTACGGTGCTGGTCTTCTGTGTTATGTACTGTTCCCCTGTGTTCGTACAGGTTTTCGGGGTTTCTGTACTGGTCTTTGGTTACTGTGGGTTTTTTTTTTTACTGTATGGGCCCGTGTTATGTGCTGGTTTCTGTGTTATGTCTGGTCTTCTATGTTTCTGTGCTGGTCTTCTGTGTTTCTGTATGGCCGGTTATGATGGTTTCTTTTCTGTGTGGTCTTCTGTGTTATGTGTGGTCTTTTGTGTTGCGTACTGGGGCTTTTGTGTTATGTGTGGTCTTCTATGTTCTGTGCTGGTCTTCTGTGTTACTGTGCTGGTTTCGTTTACGTGCTGGTGTTCTGTGTTATGTCCTGGTCTTCTGTGTTATGTGCTGGTCTTCTGTGTCACTGTGTGGGCTTCTGTGTTACTGTATGGTCTTTGTGTTACTTGGGTCTTCTGTGTTCTGTGTGGTCTTTTGTGTTTTTTGTATGGTTTTTGTGTTCTGACTGGTTTCTGTGTTATGTATGGTCTTTGTGTTTTTCGTGCTGGTTTTTGTGTTACTGTACTGGTCTTCTGTGCTCTGTATGATTTTTGTTCTGTGCTGGTTTCTGTGTTACTTGTGGTCTTTTGTGTTACTGTAGGTCTTCTGTGTTACTGTCTGGTTTCTTTTGTTACGTAAAGGTTTTCTGTGTTTCTGTGTGGTCTCCCGTGTTATGTTTTGGTCTTTTGTGTTACTGTCTGGTCTTCTGTGTTACTTATGGTTTCTGTGTAACTGTGTTTCTCTTCTGGTTACTGTACTGGTTTCTGTATTACGTACTGGTCTTTGGGGTTTTGTACTGGTCTTCTGTGTAACTGTGCTGCTTTCTGTGTTACTGTATGTTTCTAGTTACTTTCTGGCTTCTGTGTTACTGTATGGGCTTCGTGTTAATGTACTGGTCTCTGTGTTTCTGGTGGGTTTTGTTTAGGTGGCTTTCGTGTTACGTACTGGGTTTTGTGTTATTACTGGTCTCTATGTTATTGTGTGGTTTCTGTGTTACGTGCTGGGCTTCTGTGTTAGTACTGGTCTTCTGTGTTTTTTCGTTGTGGTCTTTTTGTGTTTTCGTACTGGTTTCTGTGTTAAATGTGCTGGCTTTTGTGTTACTGTACTGGGGTTCTGGTTACTGTCTGGTCTTCTGTGTTTACTGTATGGCTTCTGTGTTACTGACTGGTTTCTGTTTTTCCTGCACTGGTCTTCTGTGTTACTGTACTGGTCTTCTGTGTTACTGTACTGGTCTTCTGTGTTTTCTGTATGGTCTTCTGTGTTCTGTATGGTTTTGTTTACGCACGTTTGTTTCTGTATTGTTCTTTTTTGTTATGTATGTTCTTCTTTACGTATTTTTCTGTGTTACTTTACTGTTTTTTGGTTCTGTACTGTTCTTCTGTGTTATTGTATGGTCTTCTGTGTTACTGTCTGGGCTTCAGTGTTACTGTATGGTCTTCTGTGTTATTTTGCGGTTTTTGTGTTCGGCTGGCCCCTTTTGTGTTTCTGTACTGGCTTTGTGTTACTTTCTGGGCTTCTGTGTTTTGTATGGTCCTGGTTCGTATGGCCCTTTTGTTACTGTGCGGTCTTCTATGTTAAAGTGCTTATTTCGTGACGTACTGGTCTTGTGTTATTATGGTCTTCTGTGTTACTGTGCTGGCTTCTTTTTACTGTGCGGTTTTGTGTCTGTGCTGGGCTTCTGTGTTACTGTGCTGGTTTCCGTGTTACTGTAACCAGAAACCCGTCAGTAAACAGAAACCAGTACAGAAAACAGAAGACCAGACGTAACACAGAAGACCAGTACAGTAAAACAGAAGCCCTACAGTAACAAGAAGACCCGTACGTAAAACAGAAGGCCCGTCAGTAACACAAAAGACCCGTACAGTAAACGGAAAACCCGTACAGTAACACAGAAATCCAGTACAGTAACCAGAAGGCCAGCAAGTAACACAGAAAAACCACACAATAACACAGAAACCAGTGCAGTAAAACCGAAACCAACAGTAACAAGAAGCCATGCAGAACACGAGAACCAGCCCTTTAAAACGAAGGCAAGTCAGTAACACAGAAGGCAAGTACAGTAACCAGAAGGGCCAGTACAGTACTAAGAACATAAGAAAGGGGAAAACGCAGCAGGCCTGTTGGGCCCAAATAGGGAGGGCCTTTACAATTCATCCCCCTAAAAAAACATTGCCCAACCCAATTTTTTAATGCCACCCCAAAAAACAAGCTCCCATGTCAAGGCCCACCAAATCCCAACCCCCCCCATCATGTACTTAAACCAACTTAAATTTGAAACTACCAAAGTCCCACCCCCCCAAAAACCCAACTAGGTAAATGTTCCCCTCATCAACTACCCAAACCGAACGTAACACAGAAGACCCGTAGAGTCACAGAAGACCAGTAAGAACCAAAGCCCCGTACGTAACACAGTAGACCAGTTAAATAAAACAGAGGGGCCCGTACAGTAAACAGAAGACCAGTACGTAACACAGAAGGGTAGTACGTAACCAAAAGCAAGCAGTAAACAGAAGACCAGTACGTAACACAAGAGACAGTAGAAAACAAAGACCTACGTAAACCAAAAGACCAGTACAGAAAAAACAAAAAACCAGAACAGAACCGAAAACCAGTACAGTAACCAGAAAACCCTACGTAAAACGAAGACCAGTACAGTAACAAGAAGGCCAAAAAGTAACACAAAAGACAAATACAGTAACCAAGATGACCTTCAGTAACACAAGAGACCATTCAGAACAAAAGACCGTACAGTAACAAAAGACCATACAGTAAAAAAAAAGACCAAACAGAAACAGAAGACCAGTCAGTAACACGAAACATAAGTAACACAGAAGGCCAACGTAAAAAAAGCCAGTAAAGAACAAAGAAAAATAAGTTAAAAGATGCCCGACAGAAGCAGAAAACCCTCGTAACAAGAAGAAACCGACAGTAACACAGAAAGGGAGTACAGTAACACGAAGACCCCGTACAGAAAAACAGAAGGGCCCGTACAGTAACACGAAGACCATACAGTAACACAGAAGTCCAGTACGGGAAAAAAGAAGACCAGTACAGAACACAGAAGACCATACGTAACACAGAAGACCAGTACATAAACAGAAGACCGTACGTAAAACAAAAGCCAGTACAAAACGAAGCCTTAAATAAACAAAGACCCTAGAGTAACACAGAAACAGCAAGTAACCGAAAACCATCAGTACACAGAAGACCATACAGTAACACAGAAGCCAGTACAGTAACACAAGAGACCGTACAGTAACACAGAAAAACCCCTAAGTAACACAAAAGCCCGTACAGTAACACAAAAGACCATACGTAAACAAAAGCAGAAAATAAAAAGAAGACCAGTACAGAAAACAGACGACCAGCACGAAACAGAAGACTAGCACAGAAAACAGAAGACCAGTTCATAACACAGAAGACCCGTACGTAAAAAAAGAAAAACGCACAGTAACACAAAAACCGTACAGTAACACGAAGACCCGTACAGTAAAACAGAAACCCGTACTAAACCACAGAAGCCAGTAAGTAACACGAAACCAGTACAGTAAACAGAAGCCTACAGTAAACAGAAGACCATAAAGTAACACAGAAGCCAACAAAAACACAGAAGACCCTCAGTAAAACCAAAAAGTCCCGTATAGTAACACAGAAGACCAGTAAAGTAACAAGAAGACCCGTGCAGTAAAAGAAGACCCGCAGAGTAACACAAGGGGGCCAGACGTAACACAGAAGACCCCTCAGTAACACAGAAAACCCGTACAGTAACACAGAAAAACCGTGCGTAAACAGAAAACCAGTGCAGTAACACAGAAGAAGGCGTAACACGAAGACCATGCGTAACACAGAAAGACCAGTGCAGTAACACAGAAACCGTGCATAACACAGAAGACATGAGTAAAAAGAAGACCCGTGCGTAACACAGAGACCAGGGGAAAGCGAAGACAAAGGGATACAAGAAGCCAGTGAGTTAACAGAAGACCAGTGCGTAACACAGAAGACCAGCACGTAACACAGAAACCCACAGTAACACAGAAGACCAGCAAGTAAACAGAAGACCGCCAGTAACACAGAAGACCAGTAAAGTAACCAAAAAAGACCAGTACATAACTCAAAGACCCGTACAGTAACACAGAAGACCCTACATAAAAACGAAAACCCATACTGTAACACAGAAAACCGTACAGTAACACAGATGACCAAAGTAACACAGAGACCGCAGTAAAACAGAAGCCAGTACAATAACACAGAAAACCAGACGTAAAACGAAGACCAGTACAGTAACACAGAAGACCAGTACAAAACCAAAGACCGAACATAACACAGAAGACCAGTACAGTAACACAGAAGACCGTCATAACCAGAAGCCAACACAGTAAAACAAGGGCCCCACAGAAAAACAGAAAACCGCACGTAACACAGAAGACCAGACAGAACACAGAAGACCAGTACAGTAACAAGAAGACCCGTACAGTAAAAGACGACCAGCACAGTAACACGAAACTAGCACATAAAACTTAAGACCAGAAGTAGCACAGAAGCCAGTACAGAAAACAAAGACCGAAACAGTAAAAACAGAAGACCCCGTACAGTAAATAGAAGACCAGAACGTAACAAGAAGCCATACAGTAACACGAAGACCGAACAGTAACAAGAAGACCAGACAGTAACACAGAAGCCCGTACGTAACACAGAAGAAACCCGTACAGTAACACAGAAACCGTACGTAAAACAGAAGACCGCAAGTAACACAGAAAACCACACAGTAACACAGAAGACAGTCAGTAACACAGAAGACCACACAGAACACAGAAGACCCGCACAGTAACACAGAAGAACAGTACAGTAAACAGAAAAAACAGTCAGTAACAAGAAGACCATACAATAACAGAGAAGACCACCCCGAACAAGAAAAATTTAAGTAACACAGAGAAAGTTACGTAACACAGAAGCCAGTACAAAAACAAAAAGCCCAGTACAGTAACACGAAGACCCCCAAAGTAACCGAAGACCGTACAGAACCAAGGCCAGTACAGTAACCAAAAGACCAGTTACTGTAGGTTTCTGGTCACTGTACTGGCCCCACTTTTTTACTGTATGGTATTCTGTGTTACTGTATGGTCTTCTTGTTTTACTGCACTGGTTTCTGTGTTTACTGTACTGGTCATCGTGTTCTGTGGGCTTTGTGTTCGTATGGTTTTCTGTGTTACTGTGCTGGTCTTCAGTTTACGTAGGTCTTCTGTGTTACTGTATGTCTTCTGGTTATGTACTGGTCTTCTTGTTACTGTCTGGTCTTCTGTGTTACTGTATGGTCTTCGTGTTACTGTCGGTCTTCTGTGTTTTGTGCTGGTTTTCGTTACTGTGCTGGTTTCTGTGTTCTGTGGGTCTTTGTTTTATGTATGGTCTTTTGTTTTACGGTGCGGCCCTTTTTTTTACTGTACGGGTCTTCTTTTACTGAAAGGGTTTTTTCGTGTTACTGTAGGTTTCTTGTTCTGTGTGGTCTTCTGTTTTACTGATGGTTTCGTGTTACTGTGCTGGTCTTCTGTTTTACTGTATGGTTTCTATTTTTTGTGTGGTCTTCGTGTTACTGTATGGTCTTCTGTGTTACTGTCTGGTTTCTATGTGACTGTGGGGTCTTCTGTTTTACTGTGTGGTTTCTGTTTGCTGTACGGTTTCTGTGTCGTGCTGGTTTCTTGTTACTGTGCTGGTCTTCTGTGTTCTGTGCTGGTGTTCTGTGTTACTGTGGGGTGTTCTGTTTTACGTCCTGGTCTTCTGTTTTTACTGTGGGGTCTTTGTGTTACTGTGCTGGCTTCTGTTTTACTGTCTGGTCTTTTGTGTTACGGTGCTTGTCTTCTGTTTTAATGTATGGTCTTCTTGTTACTGTAAGGTTTTCGGTGTTACTGTACTGGTCTTCTGTGTTCTGTGTGGTCTTCGTGTTACGTACTGGTTTCTGTTTTACTGTCTGGCTTCTGTTTTACTGTATGGTTTCTATTTTACTGTTGGTTTCTGTGTTACTGTTGGTCTTCTGTGTTACTGTACTGTCTTCTATGGACTGTGCTGGTTTTCGTGTTACGGCTGGGTTTTCTGTGTTGCTGTACTGGTCTTCGTTTTATGTGCTGGTTTCTATGTTACGTGTGGTCTTTGTGTTACTGTGCTGGTGTTCGTGTTACTGTGCTGGTGTTTGTGTTACTGCCCCGGTTTCTGTGTTTGTGCTGGTCTTCTGTGTCACTGGTGGTCTTCTGGTTCTGTATGGTCTTCTGTGTTATGTGGGTTTTCTTGTTACTGTGGGGTTTCTTCTGTGTTATTTTGGGTCTTCTGTGTTATGTACTGGTCTTCTGTTTTACGTACGGTCTTCTGTGTTACTGTGCTGGTTTTGTGTTACTGTACTGGTCTTCTGTGCTACTGATGATCTTCTGTGTTCTGTGCTGGTCTTTGGCTGTGCGGGGTTTTTTGGGTTACTGTATGGTCTTTTTTGGTTACTGTACTGGTCTTTGTGTTACTGTACGGTCTTCTTGTTACGTGCGGGTCTTTGTGTTATTAGGTTTCTGTTTTACTGTGCTGGTTTTGGTTATGTAGGGTTTCTTGTAACTTGCTGCTTTCTGTGTTATGTATGGTTTTTGTGTTACTGTACTGGTCTTCTGTGTTACTGTACTGGTTTCTGTGTAACTGTGCGTTTCTGTGTTACTGTAGGGTCTTCTATGTTACTGTGCTGGTCTTCTGTGTTATGTACTGTTCTGGTTAATGAGGGTCTTCTGTGTTACTGTGCTGGTCTTCTGTGTTACGGCTGGTCTTTTTGTGTTACTTATGGTCTTTTGTGTTACTGTCTGGTCTTCTATGTTATTGTGCTTGTTTTCTGTTTTTACTGTGGGTCTTCTGTGTTACTGAAAAGGGTTTCTGTTTACTGTGCTGGTCTTCTGTGTTTTTGTATGGTCTTTGTGTTACTGTGTGGTCTTCTGTGTTACTGGCTGGTCTTCGTGTTACGTGCTGGTCTTCTGGTTCTGTACGGGTCTCGTGTTACTGTATGGTTTCTGTTTTAAATGCACTGGCTTCGGGTTTTACTGTACTGGTCTTCTGTGTTACTGTACGGGTCTTCGTTTACTGTACGGGTTTCTGTGTTACTGTACTGTCTTCTGTGTTACGACTTTTTCTGTTTCTGTTTTTTCTTTTTTGTTACTGTACTGTTCTTTGTTACTGTACTGTTTTTCTGGTTCGTACTGTTCTTCTGTGTTACTGTACTGTTCTTCGTGTTACGTATGGTTTCTGTGTTCTGTATGGTTTCAGTGTTACTGTATGGTCTTCTGTGTTATTGTGCGGTCTTGTGTGTTACGTGCGGGCCTTCGTGTTATGTACTGTTCCTTCTTTTTTACTGACGGTTTTCTTGTTACGTCTGGTCTTTGGTTCCCCTTACTGGCCTTTGTTTTACTGTGTGGTCTTCTATGTTAAGTGCTGGCTTCTGTGTTACTGTCTGGTCTTCGTGTTACTGTATGGTTTCGTTTTATGTACTGGTCTTTGTGTTACGTAGGGTCTTCGTGTACTGTGCGGGTTTCTGGTTACTGTGCTGGTTTCCGTGTTCTGTAACACGAAGACTGTACAGTAACACAGAAGCCCATACGAAAAACACAGAAGACCATACAGTAACACAAAAAGACCAGTACGAACAAGAAGACCAGTACGTAACACAAAAGCCCGTACAGAAAACCAAAGGCCGTACGGAACACAAAAGCCGAAATAACACAGAAGCAGTACAGTAAACAGAAGTCCATAAGTAACACAGAAGGGCCAGCACAGTAACACAAAAGACCACACAATAAACAGAAGCCATGCGAAAACCCAAAGAAGACCGCACAGTAACACAGAAGCCCAGTGCAGTCCCACAGGAAACCCCAGTAACACGAAGGCAAGTACAGTAACCAAAGGCAAGTACGTAACAAGAAACCAGTACAGTACATAAGAACAAAAGAAAGGAGGAACATGCAGCGGGCCCTTTTGGGGCCCATATAGGGAGGCCTTTTACAATTCCCCCATAACAAAAAATTTCCCCAACCCCAATTTTCAATGCCACAAAACAAGTGTGTGCAAGCCCCTTCAAACCCAACCCCTCCCATCTGTACTTATCCAACCTAAATTTTGAAACTACCAAGCTGCCTCAATAACCAACTAGGAGACTGTTCCACTCATCAAAATCCCAAACCAGAAAAGTAACACAGAAGACCCGTAAGTAACACAGAAGACCCGACAGTAAAAACAGAAGCCCCTACGTAACACGAAACCCGTACAGTAAACAGAAGACCAGTACGTAACACAGAAGACCGTACAGTAAAAAAAAGAAGGCCAGTACAAAAAAAACCCAAAAAAAAGTCAGTAACACAGAAGCCAGTAAGTAACACAAAAGCCAGACAGTAACACAGAAGACCAGTACAGTAACACAAAAAACCGTTTCAGTAACACAAAAGACCAGAACAGTAAACCCGAAGCCATTTCGTAACACGAAGACCGTTTCAGTAACACGAAACCCGTACAGTAACACAGAAAGGGAGAAAAATAACACAAAAGACAATACAGTAACCAGATGACCGTACAGTAAAAACAAGGACCCGTCAGTAAACAGAAGACCCTAAGTAAAAACAAAAGCCTACAGAACACAAAAGACCAGAACAGAAAAAGAAACCCGTACAGTAACACAGAAACCGAAAGTAACACAGAAGGCCAGTCAGTAACCCAAAAAGACCAGTTCGTAACTGAAGACCAGTACGTAACAAGAAGGCCGTACAGTAAAACAGAAGACCAGTAAGTAACACAAAAACCAGACAGTAAAACAGAAGGCCAGTACGTAAAACAAAGACAGTACAGTAACACAGAAAAAAAAGTACAGAACAGAAAACCAGTACAGTAACACAGAATCCATACGTAACACAGAAGACATACGTAAAAAGAAGACCGTCAGTAAACAGAAGACCATAATAACACAGAAGACCGTACAGTAACACAAAAAACCATAAGTAACACGAAGACCTTAGAATAAAAACAGAAGACCGTAGAGTAACACAGAAGACCCGTAAGTAAAACCCGAAAAACCCCAAAAAACAAGAAGAAAACTACAGTAAACCCCAAAAAGACCATACGTAACACAGAAGACCCGTACAGTAACACAAGGAACCAAAAAGTAAACAGAAGACCAGTACAGTAACACAAAAACCATAAGTAACACAAAGACCAGTACAGAACAAAAAGACCAAAAACAGTAACACAAAGCCCAGTACAGTAACACAGACGACCACACAGTAACACAGAAGACTAGCACAAAAAACAAGAAGACCAGTGCGTAAACAGAAACAGTACGTAACACAAAAGAAAGCACATAACACAAAAGACCAGTACAGTAACACAAAGCCCAGTACGTAACACGAAGACCTAAAAACCAGAAGACCATACGTAACACAGAAGACCCATACAGTAACACAGAAGACCAGTCAGAAACCGAAGACGGACAGTAACACAGAAACCAGTACAGAAAACAAAACCCATACAAAAACACAGAATCCAGTTAGTAACACAAAAACCAGTACAGAAACAAGAAGACCAGGCAGTAACCAAAAGCCCACGGGTAACCACAGAGGACACCAGTAACACAGAAACCAGTATAGTAACACGAAGCCAGTACAGTAAACGAGACCAGTGAAAGTAAACAGAAGACAGTGAGAACAAGAGACCAGCGCAGTAACACAGAAGACCAGTGCAGTAAACGAAGCCCAGGCAGTAACACAGAAGGCAAGTACAGTAACACAAAAGGGGAAGTCATAACACAGAAGACAACAGTACATAAGAACATAAAAAAGGGAGGAAATGCAGGGGCCCTTTGGCCCATACTAGGCAGGTTTTACTTTTATCCCACTAACAAAAATTTTTGCCCAACCCAATTTAAAATGCCCCCCAAGAAAAAGCCCCGATGTGCAAGACCCACTCAAATCCAACCCCCCCCACTCAGTACTTACCAAAACCCAAATTTTAAAAACCCCAAATCCTACCCCAATAACCCAATGGAGACTTCCACCATCAACTCCCAAACCCGAACATAAAACAAAGCCCGTAGATAAAACCCGAAGACCAGTACATAAAACAGAACCCTACAGTAACACAGAAAACCTACATAACCCCAGAAACCGTACGTAACACAGAAGACCAGTACGTAAACAGAAGGGCCGTACATAACACAAAAGACAAGTACATAACCAAAGCCCCGTAAGTAACACAAGAGACCCTCGTAAACACAGAAGACCATACGTAAACAAAAACCCGTACA
Organism: Cherax quadricarinatus; assembly: GCF_026875155.1. NCBI lineage: Eukaryota > Metazoa > Arthropoda > Malacostraca > Decapoda > Parastacidae > Cherax > Cherax quadricarinatus. The sequence goes on from NW_026464576.1 coordinate 12,325, forward strand.
GAACCAAAAAGCGAAAAGTAACACAGAAGACCAGTACAGTAACAAAGACCATACGAACACAGAAGACCAGTACAGAAAAAAGAAAACCAGAAAGTAACACAAAAGACAAGTACATAACACAGATGACCAGTACAGTAAACAAGAGAAGTACAGTAAAAACAAAAAGCCGTACAGTAAAACAAAGACCAGTACGTAAAAACCCAAAAAACCCGAACGTAAACAGAAGCCCCGTACGTAAAAACAGAAGCCCTACAGTAACACAGAAAGGGCCCTACAGTAAACAGAAGACCCGACGAAAATAGAAACCGTAAGTAACACCAAAAGGCCGTACAGTAAGACAGAAACCAGTACAGTAACACAGAAGCCAGTCAGTAACAAGAAGGCCATACAGTAAACAAAGAAGACCAGACAGTAAACAGAAGACCCGTACAGTAACCGAAAACCCGTTACATAACACAAAGTCCTACAGTAAACACAAAGACCCGTACAGTAACACAGAAGACCCCGTACAGTAACACAGAAGCATACAGAAAAAAAGAAGACCAGTACGTAACACAAAAGACCCGTACAGTAAACAGAAGACCTTAGAATAACACGAAGACCAGTAGAGAAAACAGAAGACATAGAGTAAAACAGAAAACACACAGTAAAACAGAAAAACTACAGAACACAGAAGACCGTACGTAAACAGAAACCCTAAGTAACACAAGAGACCAGTACAGTAAAACAGAAACCAGTACGTAAAACAAAAAACCCGTACAGTAACACAAAAGCCAGTACTAACTCAAAAGACCAGAACAGTAACACAGAAGCCAGTACAGAAAAAACGACCCCACAGTAAACAGAAGATAGCACAGAAACACAGAAGGGGCCATGTAGTAACACAGAAGACCCGTACAAACACGAAAAACAGCCCCCGTAAAAAGAAAAACCAGTCAGTAAACAGAAAAGTACATAACACAGAACCCCGTACAGTAAAAAACGAAGACCCGACAGTACACAGAAGACCCGTACGAACACGAGACCAGAAGTAACACAAAGCCAGTACGTAACCAAAACCCGTACAGAAACACAGAAGACCAGTACGTAACACAGAAGTCCCACAGTAACCGAAGACCCCACGTAACACGAAGACCAGTACTAACACAGAAGACCAGACAGTAACACAAGGGAAACCCTAAAAGTAACACAAAGACCAGTACAGTAACCAAAAGACCTACAGTAACACAAAAAAACCAGTACAGTAACACAAAAGACAAGAAAAGTAACACAGAAAACCAGTCGAACACAACGACCAGCAAGTAAAACAAAACACACAAAACACAGAAGACCAAGCATAAAAACCCGAAACCATACAGTAAAAAACAAGAACAGCACAGTAAACACAGAAGACCAGTACAGTAACACAGAAGACCAGTACAGAACAAGAGACCCGTACAGTAACACAGAAGCAAGTACATAACACAGAAAAACCCTACAGTAACCAAAGACCTACAGAACACAGAAACCAGACGTAAACGAAGACCAGTAAAAACACAGAAGACCCCGTAAAGTAACACAGAAGTCCAGTATAGTAAACAGAAACCCGAAAAGTAACACAGAAGACCAGTGCATAAAAACAGAAACCACAGAGAACACAGAGGGCCAGCAAGTAACACAGAAGACCAGTACATAACACAAAAGACCAGACGTAACACAGAAGACCCGTGAGTAACACAGAAGACCAGTGCAGTAACCAGAAACCAGCGCATAACACAGAAACCCGTGCTAAAAAAAAAGACCGTGCAGAACACGAAGACCAGTCAGTAACACAGAAGACCAGTGCAGTAAAACAAAGACCAGTGCGTAACACAGAAGACCATGCGTAAAACAGAAGACCAAAGCAGTAACACAGAAGACCATGCAGTTACACGAAGACCATGCAGTAACACAGAAGACCCGCACAGTAAAACAGAAGACCACACATAACACAGAAGACCGCACAGTAACATAGAAACCAGCACAGTAACCAGAGAGACCAGTACAGTAACCAGAATACCAGTACAGAACTCAAAACCAGTACGTAAAACAGAAGACCAGTCAGTAACAAAAGACAGACATAACACAGAAACCAGACAGTAAACAGATGACCAGTACAGTAAAAAGAAGACCCGCAGAACACAGAAGACCCTACAATAAAAAGAAAACCTACATAACAAGAAGACCATACAGTAACACAGAAAAAAACCCCGTACAGTAACACAAAGACCAGAACGTAACACAAAGACCAGTAATAACACAGAAGACCAGTAAAAAGTAAAACAGAAGACCAACACAGTAACACAGAGGACCCCACGTAACACATAAGACCAGCACAGTCATAGAAGCCCTACAGTAACACAGAAGACCCTCGTAACACAGAAAAAAAGTACTAACCAAAGACCAGCACAGTAACACAGAAAACCCCCAGTAACACGAAACCCGTACTGTAAAAAAGAAAACCCCCAGTAACACAGAAGACCAGCACAGTAACACAGAAGAACGACGTAAAACGAAAAAAACAGTTCAGTAACAAGAAGCCTACAGAACACAGAAGACCCGCAAAAAGTAACACAAAGAACTGTACGTAACACAAAGAACGTACAGTAACACAGAAGACCATTCAGTAACAAGAAGACCATACGTAACACAGAAACCAGTACAGTAACAAGAAGACCCGTACAGTAAACGAAGGCCAGTACAGTAACACAAAAGACCTTTTTACGAAATGGTTTCTGTGTTACTGTACGGTCTTCTGTGTTACTTTTTTTTGGTTTCTGTGTTTCGACTGGTTTTTGTGTTACTGCACTGGTCTTCGGTTAATTTTTCGGCATCTGTGTTACTGTGGGTCTTCTGTGTTACGTTGGGGCTTCGTGTTTTCTGGCTGGCTTATTTTACTGTACTGGGCTTCTGTGTTACGTCTGGTGTTCTGTGTTTCTGTACTGGGCTTTGTGTTTCTGGCTGGTCTTCGTTTACTGTACTGGTCTTCTGTGTTACTGTACTGGTCTTCTGTGTTTCTTGGGTCTTTTGTGTTACTGTGCTGGTTTCGTGTTATGTGCTGGTCTTCTTTTTTTGTATGGTCTTTTGTGTTACGGTGCGGGCTTTGTGTTTCTGTACTGGTCTTCTGTGTTTCTTTACAGGTTTTTCGGTGTTTCGTACTGGGTTTTGTGTTAAGTGCTGGTCTTTGTGTTACTGACTGGTCTTCTTTTACTGTGCTGGGCTTCTGTGTTACGTATGGGGCTTTATGTTTTTTTGCTGGCTTCTGTTTACGTACTGGTTTCTTGTTACTTACTGGCTTCTATGTGACTGTGCTGGTTTTTGTGTTACTGTGCTGGTCTTCTGTGTTGCTGTATGGGTCTTCGTGTTACTGTGCTGGTCTTCTTGTTACGGCGGTCTTCTGTGTTAAGTGCTTGTGTTCTTGTTACTGTGCTGGTGTTCTGTTTACTGTCCTGGTTTCGTGGTTTTTGTGCTGGTCTTCTGTGTCACGTGCTGGTCTTCTGTGTTACTTTTCTGGTCTTTTGTGTTACTGTGCTGTCTTCTGTGTTACTGTGCTGTTTTCGTGTTTTTTGTACTGGCTTTTTTGTGTTACGTACTGGTCTTCTGTTTACTGTCTGGTCTTCTGTGTTATGTCCTGGTTTCTGTGTTACTGTGCTGGTTTCTGTTCACTGTGCTGGCTTGGGTTTTATGTACTGGTCTTTTGTGTAAAAGTGTGCTCTTCTGTTTTCGTACTGGTCTTTTGTGTTTCTGTACTGGTTTCTTTTTTACTGTGGGTCTTCTGTTTACGTACGGGCTTTTGTGTTACTGTCTGGTCCTCTTGTTACGTACTGGTCTTTTTTGTTACTGTCTGGTCTTCTGTGTTACTGTACTGGTCTTTGGGTTCTTACTGGTCCTTTGTGTTATGTGCTGGTCTTCTGTGTTACTGTCTGGTCCCTTGCTACTGCACGGTCTTTTGTGTTTCGTGCTGGCTTTTGTGTTCTGTGCTGGTTTTTTTGTGTTACTGTATTTCTTCTGTTTAGTACTGGGTTTTTGGTTCTGTGTGGTCTTTTTTGTTAGTACTGGTCTTCTGTGTTACGTACGGGCTTCGTGTTACTGTACTGGTCTTCTGTGTTACTGTATGGTTTTTTTGTTACTGTAAATGGTCTTTTTGTGTTACTGTGCGGTCTTCTGTGTTATGTACTGGTCTTTTTTGTTACTGTGCTGGTTTCTGTGTTACTGTACTGGTCTTCTGTGTTACTGTGGGTTTCTGTGTTACTGTGCTGGTCTTTTGTGTTACGGGGGTTTTTGGTTTCTGTACTGTCTTCTGTGTACTTATGGCTTCTGTGTTACTGCACTGGTCTTCTGTGTTACTGTACTGGTCTTCTGTGTTACTGTACTGGTCTTCTGTGTTACTGTACTGGTCTTCTGTGTTACTGTACTGGTCTTCTGTGTTACTGCACTGTTCTGTTTCTGTACTGTTCTTTTGTGTTACTGTACTGTTCTTCTGTTACTGTACTGTTCTTCTGTGTTACTGTACTGTTCTTCTGTGTTACTGTACTGTTCTTCTGTGTTACTGTACTGGTCTTCTGTGTTACTGTACTGGTCTTCTGTGTTACTGTACTGGTTTCTGTGTTACTGTACTGGTCTTCTGTGTTACTGTACTGGTCTTCTGTGTTACTGTACTGGCTTCTGTGTTACTGACTGGTTTTCTGTGTTCGTGTTGGATCTCTGTGTACTGTACTGTCTTTGTGTTACTGTGCTGGTCTTCTGTGTTACTGTACTGGTCTTCTGTGTTACTGTACTGGTCTTCTGTGTTACTGTACTGGTCTTCTGTGTTACTGTACTGGCCTTTGTGTTACTGTGCTGGTCTTCTATGTTAATGTGCTGGTCTTCTGTGTTACTGTACTGGTCTTCTGTGTTACTGTACTGGTCTTCTGTGTTACTGTGCTGGTCTTCTGTGTTACTGTGCTGGTCTTCTGTGCTACTGTGCTGGTCTTCTGTGTTACTGTGCTGGTCTTCCGTGTTACTGCAACACAGAAGACCTGTACAGTAACACAGAAGACCAGTACAGTAACACAGAAGACCAGTACAGTAACACAGAAGACCAGTACAGTAACACAGAAGACCAGTACAGTAACACAGAAGACCAGTACAGTAACACAGAAGGCCAGTACAGTAACACAAACGACCAGTACAGTAACACAGAAGACCAGTACAGTAACACAGAAGTCCAGTACAGTAACACAGAAGGCCAGCACAGTAACACAGAAGACCAGCACAATAACACAGAAGACCAGTGCAGTAACACAGAAGACCAGCACAGTAACACAGAAGACCAGTGCAGTAACACAGAGAACCAGCACAGTAACACAGAAGGCAAGTACAGTAACACAGAAGGCAAGTACAGTAACACAGAAGACCAGTACAGTACATAAGAACATAAGAAAGGAGGAACACTGCAGCAGGCCTGTTGGCCCATACTAGGCAGGTCCTTTACAATTCATCCCACTAACAAAACATTTGCCCAACCCAATTTTCAATGCCACCCAAGAAACAAGCTCCGATGTGCAAGACCCACTCAAATCCAACCCCTCCCACTCATGTACTTATCCAACCTAAATTTGAAACTACCCAAAGTCCTAGCCTCGTAAACCCAAAATAACTGTTTCCCCCATCAACACCCAAAACCCGAACATAACACAAAGCCCTAGAGTAACACAGAAGACCATTACATAACACAGAACCCATACAGTAAAACAGAAGACCATACAGTAACCAGAAACCAGTACATAACACAGAAAAGACAGTAACACAGAAAGGGCCCGTACGTAACACAAAAGACAATACATAAAACAGAAAACCTACAGTAACACAAAACCAAACAGTAACACAGAAACCAGTACTAACACAAAAGACCCCTAAAGTAAACCCCAAAAAAATAGAACAGTAACACAGAAACCAGTACAGTAACCAGAAGACCCTACAGTAACACAAAAACCATACATAACACAGAAGGCCCAAAAATAACACAAAAACAATACAGTAACCAAAACCAACAGTAACACAAAACCATACAAACACAGAAGACCAGTACATAACACAAAACCCTACAGTAACCAAAAACCCGAACAGAACACGAAGACCAGTAAGTAACCAAAAACCTTTCATAACACAGGCCCCTAAATAACACAAAACCATACAGAACATAGAAACCCTACAGTAACACAGAAGGCCATACGTAAAACAGAAAACCAACAGTAACACGAAGCCATAAGTAACACAAAGGCCATCAGAACACAGAAACCATACAGTAACACAGAAAAAAAAACCTCATAACCAGAAGACCAGTACATAACACAGAAGACCATACAAACACAGAAGACCAACAGTAACACAGAAACCATACAGAACACAAAACCAGTACAAACACGAAAACCCGTGCAGTAACACAAAAGACCATACATAACACAGAAGACCATTAAAAAAACAAAACCAAAATAACACAAAAACCATAATAAAACCCGAAACCACACATAACACAGAAGACCATACAGAAAAACCCGAAAACCAACAGAACACAAAGACCATACAGTAACACAAAAGACCAGTCCCGAACACAGAAACCGACAGTAACACAAAAACCATAAGTAACACAAAAACCATACAAAAAAAACCAAAACAAAACACAGAAACCAGTAAGTAACACAAGGACCCTACATAAAACGAAACCAGTACAGAACACAGAAGACCAGTACATATCACAGAAGGCCCAAAACAGTAACACAAAAACCCAAAATAACATGAAGACCATAATAGCAAAACCATACTAAAACCCGAAGACCAACAGAAAAAAAAGAAACCAGTACATAAAACAGAAAAGGGCCCTAAAAACACAGAAACCAGTACAAACACAGAAGACCTACAGTAACACAGAAAACCAACAGTAACTCAAAGACCCTAAGTAACACAGAAGACCATACAGTAACACAAAAAACCATACATAACACAAAGACCATACAGTAACACAGAAGACCAGTACATAACCAGAAACCATTTCATAACACAGAAGCCATACAGAACACAGAAACCATACAGTAAAACAAAGACCATAAGTAACACGAACCAACAGTAACCAGAAAACCAACATAAAAACAAAACCATACATAACACGAAACCAGTAGAGTAAACAGAAGACCCCACAGTAACACGAAGACCACACAGTAACACAGAAGACCATACTGTAACACAAAGACCAGTTCAGAACACAGAAACCAGTACGAACACACAAACCACACAGTAACACAAAAGACCAAACATAACCAGAAACCACACAGTAAAACAGAAACAACACAGTAACACGAAACCACCATAACCTGAAACCATACATAACACAGAAGAATCATAACACAAAGACCAGCACATAAACAGAGCCACACAGTAACACAGAAGACCACACAGTAAAAACGAAGACCAACAGAACACAAAACCAACAAACACAGAAACCAGCACATAAAACCCAAAAAAACCCCACAGTAAAACAGAAGACCACACAGTAAAACAAACACCACACGTAAACACGAAGACCACACAGTAAAACAGAAACCAACAGTAACACAGAAGACCACACAAAACATAAAACCCACACAGTAAAACAAGGCCCTACAAAAACAGAAACCATAAGAAAACAGAAGACCATTCGTAAAAAAGAAACCTACATAACACAGAAGGCCAGCACGTAACACACAAGACCTCACAATAACAAGAAACCCGGGCATAACACAGAAGACCACACAGTAACACAGAAACCATACAGTAAAACAGAGAACCGCACAGTAACACAAAGGGCCCTACGTAATACAGAAGGCCAAAAAGTAACACAAAGGGAGTACAGAAAAAACAGAAACCAGAACATAACACAGAAGAACGGTACAGTAACACAGAAACCTACATAAAACAAAAGACCAGTACATAAAACCCCGAAGAAAATACATAACCCCCCGAAGAACATACAGTAAAACAGAAAACAGTACATAACAAAGAACATACAGTAACACAAAAAACATACATAACAAACGTACACAAAAAATCTAACCCAAAAAAGACATGCATAACACTGAAACCATACAGTAACACAGAAACCATAAAATAACACAGAAGACCAGTATATACACAGAAGACCAGCAAGTAACAAAAGACCAGCACTAACAAGAAAACCACAAGTAACACAGAAGACCGTACAGAACCAGAAGACCCGACATAACAAGAAGACCAGCACAGTAACATAGAAGACCATACATAACACGAAGACCCGTACAGTAACACAGAAACCCTGAGTAAAAACAGAAGACCATACATTACACAAAACCAACATAACACAGAAGACCAGTACAGAAAAAAAGAAACCAAACATTACACAAAACCATACAGTAACACAGAAGATCTAAGTAACACGAAGATCATACAGAACCGAAGACCAGTAAGTAACACAAAACCAGTGCAGTAACACGAAGCCAGTACGTAACACAGAAGACCAGTACAGTAACAAAAGAAGACCATACAGAACACAGAAACCACCAAACCAGAAACCCTACAGTAAACACAGAACCAGTAGATAAAACAGAAACCACCGTAACTAGAAAACCATCAGTAACACAACCAGCACAGTAACCAAAGACCATACAGTAACACAGAAGACCCGACAGTAACACAGAAGACCTACAGTACACAGAAAACCAGAACATTACACAGAAGACCCTACAGTAACACAAAAACCTACAGTAAAACGAAGATCAGTACAGTAACACAGAAAACCAGTACATAACCAGAAACCCGTGGGGAAACAAGAAACCATACAGTAACACAGAAACCATACATAACACAGAAACCATACAGTAACACAGAAGACCCGTACAAACACAGAAACCAAAACAGTAAAACAGAAGACCATACATAACACAAAGACCATACAGAAAAAACAGAAAAACAGTACATAACAAGAAAGGGCGTGCAGTAAGAGAGAAGAACATGCATAACACAAAAAACAGTGCGTAAAAACAGAATAAGTACAGTAACACAGAGGAACGTACGTAACACGAAAACAGACAGTAAGAAGAAAAAACAATACAGAAACAAAAACAGTAAAATAAGGTGGCGGGGATACGTTTCTAGGCTCGCGCAGCGACTGAACTATATTTAGTTATTTTAAAGTTAACTCTGGTGAGTGCATTAATGTTGTTCCTTTTTACGTATTTTTAGAACTGTTATCTCCGAGGAATGAACACAAATAAAAACACTACTACGACTCCTATCAGAGAGACACGAGTGGGAATAACACCACGGTGACTTCTGTCAGAGAGGCTGGAGTGGGAATAACACCACCGTGGCTACTGTCAGAGAGGCTGGAGTGGGAATAACACCACCGTGACTACTGTTAGAGAGGCTGAAGTCTGAATAACATCACCGTGACTAATGTCAGAGGGGCTGAAGTCTGAATAACATCACCGTGAATACTGTCAGAGAGGCTGGAGTTGGAATAACACCACCGTGACTACTGTCAGAGAGGCTGGAGTGGGAATAACACCACCGTGACTAATGTCAGGGAGGCTGGATTGGGGATAACATCACCAGTAAAAGTAGGCCTTAGACAAGGATGTGTGATGTCACCGTGGTTGTTTAATATATTTATAGATGGGGTTGTAAGGGAAGTAAATGCGAGGGTCTTGACAAGAGGCGTGGAGTTGAAAGATAAAGAATCACACATAAAGTGGGAGTTGTCACAGCTGCTCTTTGCTGATGACACTGTGCTCTTGGGAGATTCAGAAGAGAAGTTGCAGAGATTGGTGGATGAATTTGGTAGGGTGTGCAAATGAAGAAAATTAAAAGTGAATACAGGAAAGAGTAAGGTTATGAGGATAACAAAAATATTAGGTGATGAAAGATTGGATATCATGAGGGAGAGAGTATGGAGGAGGTGAATGTATTCAGATATTTGGGAGTGGACGTGTCAGCGGATGGGTCTATGAAGGATGAGGGGAATCATAGAATTGATGAGGGGGAAAAGGGGGAGTGGTGCACTTAGGAGTCCCGTGGAGACAAAGAACTTTGTCCTTGGAGGCAAAGAGGGAATTATGAATGTTTTT
>NW_026464577.1:0-13913 GCF_026875155.1 Cherax quadricarinatus
AAAATGAAGATGTAGAATACAAAGATTTTGCGTAAGCCTTCGACAAGTGCGACCAGTGTAGTAGCGCACAAAAAGCGTGATAACAGAATATCACGAAACTTGGTAGATGGATCTATAACTTCCTAACAAATAGAATACTAAAAGTTATAGTAAACAGAGTAAAGTCTGAGGCAGCTACAGTGAAAAGCTCTGTTCCACAAGGCACAGTACTCGCTCCCATCCTGTTCTTCATCCTCATATCTGACATAGACAGAGATGTAAGTCATAGCTCCGTGTCTTCTTTTGCGGATGACACCAGAATTGTCATGACAGTGTCCTCTATCGAAGACACCACAAGACTCCAAGTCTTTAAATGGGCCGCAGAAAACAATGTGTAGTTCAATGAAGAGAAAATTTCAATTACTCAGATATGGAAAACTTGAGGAAATTAAAACTATATCAGGGTATACAACAAATTCTAACCACATAATAGAGAGAAAAAGTAATGTGAAGGGCCTGGGAGTGATAATGTCAGAAGGTCTCACTTTCAAAGACCACAACAATGTATCTGATTTGAAACATGATAGGATGAATAATGAGAACCTTCAGAACTAGGGATGCCAAACCCATGATGATTCTCTTCAAATCGCTTGTTCTCTCTAGGCTGGAATATTGGTGTTCACTAACTGCCTCCTTCAAGGCAGTTGAAATTACTGACCTGGAGAGTGTACAGAGAACCTTCACAGCACACATAAGTACGATAAAGCACCTAAATTACTGGCAACGGCTGAAGTCCCTTGATTTGCATTCCTTGGAATGCAGGCGAGAAAGATAATAACATACAATTGGAAAATCCTTGAGGGATTAGCACCAAACTTTCACACGAAAATCACTCCCTACGAAAGCAAAAGACTCAGCAGGAGATGCAACATTCCCCTAGTGAAAAGCAGGGAGCCATGTGTACACTAAGAGACAACACAATAAGTGTCAGGGGCCCAAGACTTTTCAACTGCCTCCCAGCATACATAAGAAGGATTACCAATAGATCCCTGGCTGTCTTCAAGAAGGCGCCGACAGGCACCTAAAGTCAGTTCCTGATGACCAGGCTGTGGTTTTTACGTCGGTTTACGTGCGGGGAGCAGTAACAGCCTGGTTGATCAGACCTTGATCCAGCACGAGGCCTGGTCTGAGACCGGGCCGCGGGAGCGTTGACCCCCCGAAACCCTCTCCAGGTATACCACCACTCCCAAGCAACTTGCTTATCACTACTTCTGAGACAGTGTCCTGTATCAACAGAAGTGACTTCACTGTTTTCAAGGATATTAATCACCAAATGTGACTGTAATTATTCCTCATTATCTTAATATAATATATGGGTAGAATTTCAACTATTTTAATATGTATATTGGTATAAAATTTTAAACGCAGATTCGGTAGTACAATATATATCCAACCAACTTCCCGGTCAGTGAAGAATGTGGATTTTACAAGCAGATCATGTTCGTTATAACTAAAAGTTATTCTTTTATTTACAACTCTCTTCATGTCTCACCTCGCTCGCCTCACCACATCACTGGGACTTAACTCCCACACACTGGCCAAACGTGTGCAATATATATCAGACCTACCATAAACCTTTATACCTTCCGTATTATCTTACTATTACTGACCTTTATAGTTATGTATTGCTTTAAGTACTTTCATCGATGCAAAACTTTTGATTAACAATGTACAGAGAAGTCAAAATTCTTCCACACTGTAAATAGGCCCAACATAAAACAGTAACATAGTCAGCAGGTTGGATAATATTATGGCAGGTAATGGGAACAAGCCCATTATCTGTCTCAGTGCTGGGGGTAATGACATTGGGAAGGGCAGGAGAGAGGAGCTGCTGGATAAGTACAGGTCAGCCATAGAAGTAGTTAGGTCTAAGGGAGGGATCCCAGTCATATGTAGCATCTTGCCTAGAAAGGGAGTGGGCAATGAATGGATGTCTAGGGCAATTGGTATAAATTGCTGGCTAGACAGGTACTGCAAGGAACTTGCAATGCCATTCATTGATAACTGGGACCTTTTCTTTGGCAAACGTGATATGTATGCAAGGGATGGGGTTCATCTCTCTGGGGAAGGAGTGGTTGCATTAGCCAATTCAATTGAGAGGGTAATTGATGACTTGTCTAGGAATTTAAACTGATAGATTATAGAGGTATGGGTGTTAGTGGGAAACAATCAGGCTGCAGCATTAGTGTTAGAAACAGCAGTTATTACCGGGATACCTCAAGGATATGTTTAAAAGACAATATTCAAAATAAAGTTGCTAGTAATGGCAAATCAATTGATCAACAAACAAAGAGAGATAGTAGAGGGCAACGAGTGACTAGCTCCCTTAAAGTTTACTATACAAATAGTAGGAGTCTAAAAAATAAGATAGATGAGCTAAAATTACTTGCAAATGTAGGTAATATAGATATTATTGGTATAAGAGACCTGGTTCAACCTGAAAGACAGAGAAATGCCTTCTGAATGCAACATACAGGGTTATAAACTATTCCCACACTGATAGGGTCAACAGGAAGGGTGGTGGTGTGGCGATGTATGTCAAAGAAAATTTAAATTGTTGTCTTAGAGATGATATAAGATTAGAAACATCGAACACAGAATCGGTTTGGCTTCAGTTTCTCGAGGGTCGTGACAAATTAATTTTGGGTGTGATTTATAGGCCCCCAAACCTTGATAGGGAGTGCAGTAAGCTGTTATGGGACGAAATTCATAAGGCATCTAGATATGAAAATATTGTGATAATGGGAGATTTTAGCTTTAGACAAATTGATTGGAACAATATGACAGGAAATCTTGAGTCTAGTGACTTTCTTGATACGGTTCAGGATTGCTTTTTAGAACAGGTTGTGACAGAACCAACTAGAGGAAACAATCTGCTTGACTTGGTTCTTGCCAACAAAGATTCACTAATTAATAATCTTGAGGTTAATGATGAGCTTGGGGAAAGTGATCACAAATCACTTAGTTTCAGTATATCATGGAATTACCCAGATAACTGCAATCAAATCTCTTTCCCAGATTTTCGCTTGGCCGACTTCATGGACTGAAAAATTGCTTGGGTGGGCTAAATTGGGATGTCCTAACTATGGGTCAGGTAGGTGATCTTGGTTGCCAATATGACGTTTTTCAGAGCATAGTTCTAGCTGCCCAGACAACTTTTGTTCCGAGTAGGGAAATTAGATCTAACAAAAATGATCCCAAATGGATGAACAATAGATTAAAACTTCTCATTGGCCAAAAGAGACGCATATATAGGCGTATCAAAAGAGGGGATGGGCAGTTAAGAAATCAATATATTCAATTAAAGAGAGAAATAAAGAAAGCAATAAGAAAAGCAAAAAGGGATTATGAGGCTAAGGTCGCAAGGGTTCTTTCAGGTATACAGAAGTAAGATTAGGGACAAGATTGGCCCACTTAAGAGTAACTCTGGTCAGATCACTGACAGTAATAAGGATATGTGTGAAATTCTAAATACCTACTTCCTCTCAGTTTTCACCCAGGAAAATACTAGCGATATTCCTGAAATAATAGATTACGTAGAACAGGATGATAAACTATGTACGATTGCGGTAACTAGTGACATGGTCCTCAGACAAACAGAGAAACTAAAAATCTAACAAATCCCCAGGTCCTGATAAACTGTTTGCAAGGGTGTTAAAGGAATGTAAAGAGGAACTTAGCATACCTTTGGCTAATCTTTTTAACATATCACTACAAACTGGCAGAGTGCCTGATAAGTGGAAAATGGCAAATGTAATACCTATTTACAAGGCAGGTGACAGGTCCTTGGCTTCGAACTATAGACCAATAAGCCTTACCTCCATAGTGGGAAAATTTATGGAATCAATAATTGCTGAAGCAATTAGTAGCCATCTTGACAGGCACAGATTGATTAATGATTCTCAACACGGTTTTAAAAAGGGGCGTTCCTGTCTTACGAATTTACTAACTTTTTTCACTAAGGTGTTTGAGGAGGTAGATCATGATAATGAATATGATATTGTGTATATGGACTTCAGTAAGGCTTTCGATAGAGTTCCACACCAGAGGCTATTGAGGAAACTTAGGGCACACGGAATAGGAGGAGAAATTTTTTCCTGGGTAGAGGCATGGCTGACAAATAGACAGCAGAGAGTTTGCATAAATGGGGAGAAATCAGAATGGGGGCACGTCACAAGCAGTGTTCCTCAGGGGTCAGTGTTGGGCCCGTTGTTGTTCACAATTTACATAAACGACATAAATGAGGGAATAAATAGCGACATAAGCAAATTTGCTGATGACACGAAAATAAGCCGTCCAATTCATTCTAATGAGGACATTAGAGCACTCCAGGATGATTTGAATAGACTAACGCAATGGTCGGAGAAGTGGCAGATGCAGTTAATATTGACAAATGCAAAGTTCTAAATGTTGGACAGTTAAATAACCATGCCACATATAAACTAAATAATGTAGATCTTAATACTACCGATTGCGAAAAGGATTTAGGAGTTCTGGTTAGCAGTAACCTAAAACCAAGACAACAGTGCATTAGTGTTCGCAATAAAGCTAACAGAATTCTTGGCTTCATATCTAGAAGTATAAATAATAGAAGTCCTCAGGTTGTTCTTCAACTCTATATATCCTTGGTTAGGCCTCATTTAGACTATGCTGCTCAGTTCTGGTCACCGTATTACAGAATGGATATAAATGCTCTGGAAAACGTACAAAGGAGGATGACAAAGATGATCCCATGTATCAGAAATCTTCCCTATGAGGATAGACTGAAGGCCCTGAATCTGCACTCTCTCGAAAGGCGTAGAATTAGGGAGGGATATGATCGAGGTGTATAAATGGAAAACAGGAAAAAATAAAGGGGATGTAAATAGTGTGCTGAAAATTTCCAGCCAAGACAGGACTCGCAGCAATGGTTTCAAGTTGGAAAAATTCAGATTCAGGAAGGATATAGGAAAGCACTGGTTTGGTAATAGAGTTGTGAATGAGTTGAACAAGCTCCCGAGTACAGTTATTGAGGCTAAAACGTTGTGTAGTTTTAAAAATAGGTTAGATAAATACATGAGTGGGTGTGGGTGGTGTGAGTTGGACCTGACTAGCTTGTGCTGCTGGGTCTGGTACAGTGCTCCATCCTTGAGTGGGATGACCAGACTGGGTGGGTCATTGGTCTAATCCGGGGGGGGGGACATGGACCTGCTCCGCATGGGTCAGTAGGCCTGTTGCAGTGTTCCTTCTTATGTTCTTATGTAACAAATACAAAGACATCCATATTTGACAAGCACTGGGCAATTACATGCTAAAGTTCCCGAACCTGTCAGTGTGTATATAAATTACCAATGTATATTTTAAGATTTGCTCAAAAGTCTGTATACATTAATTCAAAATTACCAGACTGACAGAAACCCTTCCCTGACGTAGCTTCATGTCTCAAAATATGTTGCAAGCCCAATTCAAAATTAATTCTGTTGCGCATTTCCAAAATCAACAGTTTACACCCCCACGAGAATATCGGGCATACGTACATAATCTAGTTAATAAATTAACCATATACCAGGAAACCTAGTTTCTATGATGAGAACTGTCGAAAACGAACGAAATTATGTACAAACATTGTATCTCAGTCCTCAACAGGGTTCGTACCTAAATACTTTGCATCAAAGTAGGCAGCACTTTATTCACTCAGCCACACTCCAAATAAGTATCGGTGCCTAACCGAAGCTAGTCAGTCACTACCATACCCCGGACCACCAAGCTTATACAAAGTTATATCATCAAATCCTGACACATGCAGTGAACTTCGAGACTCTCTCGATGTGTATAAAGTACTGCGTACCTTGATGCAGAGTGTACAAGTTCACATCCTGATGTGAAGTGAGAAATCATTTTTACCTTCATGGACATTGTTCATCGTAAAGTTACTAATAAATGCAATGGAAGTGGTCAACAGAGACAGTATAGGGCAGTGAGGACTAGCTCCTTTATAGTTGCTATAATAATAGTAGGAGAGTGAGAAATAAGATAGATGAGCTAAGATTAATTTCATTTGCAGGAAGCATAGAAATTATTGCTATAACAGAAACTATAACAAAACATAGTTCTAACTTCCCAGAATATTTATGTTCCAAACAGAGAAATTAAATCACCCAGAATTGACCCTAAATGGATAAAGAATAGATTAAAGCATCTCAAAGGTCAAAAGAGAGGTATTTACAGGCGAAACAAAAGGGATGAAGGGTAGTTAAGAAACCAAAATATTCAAAAAAAATGAGAAACAACAACAACAAAAATTGAAAAGCGAAAAGAGATTATGAGGTTAATTAAAGTAGCAAGGATTTCAAGGATTAACCCAAAAGGTTTCTTTCAAGTACAATATATAGAAGTAAGATCAAGGACAAGATACGCCCACTCAAAAGTTGTCCTGGTCGTCCCGCTTACATTAATAAAGAAATGTGGACAATCTTTAACACTTATTTCCTCACAGGTTAGGTTAGGTCAGGTTTGTCAGGAAACAGGACAAGTGTTTCCTGATGCGGATCTTAGTCAGATGATAACCCGCCATCGACTTTTGGCCTCGACCGGGGCCCTTCCTCTGGTTATCATCCCCCATTCCCCCCCTTTTATGAAGGAAGATACTAAAAAAGTTCTAGAAATAATAAATTTATGTAGATCAGGGGAAATAGGTTATGCAAACATCAACGTACTGTGACAGGTTTCACGGAAAATAATAGCTTAACACCTAATAATCCTAAGTCTTGAAAAACTGTCTTTTCAACAAAACCCAATTAACTGGCATAGTAGAAATGGAAAATGGAAAATTGTTACCTATCTACAAACACGGACAAGTTTTTTGCATCAAATTCAGACCAATTGCCTAACACCATTAGGCAAAAATTGATAGAATCAATAATTTTACCAGTTATACGAAGTCACCTTTAAAAAGATTTAAAATTTGGGTTAATAAATCTCGCACATTTTTTAAAAAAGGGCGTTCCCCCCTATAAATTTAATATTTTTTTCATTAAGGATTTAAAGAGGGAAAACTGGGAATGAAAAATGAAGTGTGTATAGGACTTCAGTAAAAGGGTTTGATATCCCCCCGAGGAGGTTTTTTCAGGAAAGGAGAGACACGTGGGCTTTGAGAACGTTTTTTTTGGATGGGCGTAGGTGATAGGGAGCAGAGGTTTTTCATAAAAGGGGAGAAATCACGATTCACATAAAAGACATAGGGGGAAAAAAATAGGAATAAAACAGTTTACCAAAGTCACCCAAAACGGCCCCCACAATTATTATTATTATTAAAGATTTGCCGGTATTCTCCCGGCCCGGGCCTTTTCCAAGTGGTGGCCCGGCCTTGGCTCCCCTCTTTAGGGAAAGTTCTAGACCCAAGTCCCCTGGAGGAGGGACAAGTACCTCCTCTCTTTGGACCAACTGTCCCAGCCTAGCCACAAGTTAGGCCTCCCGGGGCTGCCATCCCCCCCCAAGGGGGCAAATGGGGAAAGACAGTCTTATGAGCTAAAGGCTCGGGGCTCAGGCACCTACCCTACCCTGAAAGGGGGAGGGAAAGGTGTCGAGATGGCCCACGAATTAATTTGAAAGAGGGGCAGTAGTGCGCACAGGAAATTTGAATAGCCGATCAGTTATCGCGACCTCAGATAAGACCAATAATTATTTTTTACATATTATCTTTTCATATAATTTTTTAATTGTTGATATTTTCATAAAAGGTAAAATAAAAGCTTTATGCTTTATCTGACTTTTTATATAATTTATGTATGTAGGTAGGAGTGACAGCTACACCTCACAAGTGCTTGCTGTTCGAGAGTTTTATTGGGTGCCAGCACTTGCAACTCCTACCTGCTTTTTAAAAATTTTGTTCGGCAGACTAACTGCTGCAGTAACATAACGTTTTGGGGCTGCAATTGCTTCTCCCCGCCCTTAAGAAAAGGGGGCCTTGATGTGGGGAGGGCTTTGATTTGGGACTGGGTCTGTGCTCCATCCCCCCGAATTGACCCGAATGCCTTCCATCTACCCCCCCCCCCCCCACATGGGGCCCGTTTTATTTTCCCCGGGTTTAGGGGGCCCCCCCTATTACAATAAAAAAAAAATTTTGCTTCTTCCCTTGGGGTGCCATTTTTGGAGGAAACACTGTCTCTCTGCTGTAAATTAAGGAGGGGAAAAATCTGCTCCTGGCTGGGCCCTTAATGGAGGAAAAATCTCGTCTCTCGGCTGCCCATTAATGGGAGGAAACCCTCTCGTCCTCTGGCTGCCCTTAAAGGAGGAAACATCCGTCTCTCTGGCTGCCCTTTGGAGGAAACATCTCGTCTCTCTGGGGGCCCTTAAGGGGGAAACATCTCGTCTCTCTGGGTGCCATTAATGGAGGAAACATCTGTCTCTCTGGCTGCCATTAAAGGAGGGGAAAAATCTCTTTTTCCCGGCTGCCATTAATGGGGGAAACATCTCGTCTCTCTGGCGCCTTAATGGAGGAAACACTCGTCTCTTGGCTCCATTAATGGGGGAAAATCTCGTCTCTCTGGCTGCCATTAATGGAGGAAAAAAACTCGTCTCCTGGTGCCTTAAAAGGAGGAAATATCTGCTCTCTGGCTCCATTAAAGGAGGAAACATCCCGTCTCTCTGGGTGCCATTAATGGAGGAAACATTTTCGTCCTCGGCTGCCATTAATGGAGGAAACACTCGTCTCTCTGTGCCAATTAAATTGGGGAAAAATCTCGTCCCTGGCGCCTAATGGGGAAACTTCGTCTCTCTGGGTGCTATTAATGGGGGAAATCTCGCCCTGGCGCCATTAATGGGGAGGAAACATCTCGTCTCTCTGGCGCTTAATGGAGGGGAAAATCTTTTCTCTCTGGGTGCCATTAATGGAGGAAAACATCTCGTCTTCTGGCTGCCATTAATGGGGGAAAAATCTCGTCTCTCTGGCTGCCCTAATGGAGGAAACATCTCTTCTCTGGCTGCCATTAAGGGGGAAAATCTGTCCCTTTGGGTGCCCTTAATGGGGAAACATCTCGCTCTCTGGCTGCTATTAATGGGGAAACATCTCGTCTCTCTGGGTGCCATTAATGGAGGAAACACTCGTCTGTCTGGCTGCTTTAATGGAGGAAAAATCTCGTCTCCTGGCTGCCATTAAATGGAGGAAAAAATCTCGTCTCTTGGCTGCTATTAATGGAAAAGGAAAAACTCGTCTCCTGGCTGCCCTTTAAAGGAGGAAACATCTGTCTCTCTGGCTGCCATTTTTGGAGGGGGCATTCGCCTCTGGCTGCCATTAAGGGGAAACATTCTCTCTCTGGCTGCTATTAAGGAGGAAACATCTCGTCTCTTGCTGCCATTAATGGGGGAAATATCTCGTCTCTCTGGCTGCTATTAATGGGGGAAACATCTCGTCCTTGGCTGCCATTAATGGGGGAAACATTCGCTCTCTGGCTGCCATTAAGGGAGGAAACATCTCGTCTCTCTGGCTGCCTTTAAGGGGAGGAAAATCTCGTCTCTCGGGCTCCCATTAATAGGAAACATCTCGCTCTCGGGTGCCATTAAGGGAGGAAACATCTGTCTCTCTGGCTGCCATTAATGGGGGGGAAACATCTCGTCCTCTGGCTGCCATTAAGGGAGGAAAACCCCGTCCTCGGCTGCCATTAATGGGGGGAAACATCTCGTCTCTCTGGCGCCATTAATGGAAAAAAACATCTCGTCTCTCGGGCTGCCTTTAATGGGGGAAACATCTGTCTCTCTGGCTCCCTTAATGGAGGAAACATCTCTCTCTTGGCTGCCATTAATAGGAAACATCTCGTCTCTCTGGCTCCATTAATGAGGAAACATCTCGTCCCCTCGGGCGCCATTAATGGGGGAAACACTCGTTTTTGGCTCCTTTAAGGGAGGAAACATCCGTCTCTTGCTGTTCGTACAGAAGTTTATTTACATACTTTCCTACTTAAAAATTTTTTATATCAAAGTTGCATTTAGAAATGATGAAACAAAAAAAAAAAATTTTTGATAAAAAAACCCAAAAAAACGCTATGGTTTTTGTGTTTACAAGATTTCCTGTAAAAAAAAAGTGACAAAGTTTATTTTTTGTTAAACTGGAAGGTTTAGCTCTTTTTTTGATTTTAAAAAATAATAATGTGAAACCCGGGAAAAGTCTTGAATTAAAACTACAACATAAATTAACATTAAATTGGGCAATTTTGCGAGATTTAAAACCCTCCAAATTTATTTTTTAAAAATCGACAAAGTATTCAAAATGTCATGGTTGAGAGATATATAATAGAATCAAATTTTATCAAAAACACTTTTGAAATTAATAAAATTTGCTTTAGGAATATCAAATTGGGCCTTTTTCTTTAATAAAATTTTGGAAGAATTTAAAGTATCATAAAACATATCTGAACCTTTTGCTCTATTAAGTTAAAGGGTTCAGATATGTTAAATTTTGTGTCTTAGCCCAAGAATGGTTTTACACCATTCCTTTGGGAAAATAAATAGCTTAGCCCATTCTAAAAACTTTACTGTTGATTTTGAAGAAATAACCATTGTTTTTTCTAATGTTTTATTTTTTAAGGGTAATAATAATTAAAATTTAAAATTTACAGAAAACCTACAAAAACTGTTCCAGTCCTCTATCTTCTTCACATCAAAGATAAAGTTAAACTTTTTTTTCATCAATGTTTTTGAGGGGTTTTTCACGTATTTGAGCCCAAAAGGTTCTAGATGGGGGAAATATCCAAAATTTATGAAATAGAAAATATTTAAATCCCCAAGAAATGTAATTGATAATTTTTTTTAAAATTTTTAGAAATACTTTTTAAAATCCAAAAAGGGGAAAAAACCACCCTTATTCAACTAAAAATATGTTGGGTTCCCCTTACCATGAAAATTTGGTTGATATGCCTTCTTTTTAAGACTTTTAATTTTAAATTGTTTTTTTAAAAAATCTTTACAGAAAAAAAAACTTTTGAAAAAAAATTTCCCCCCCAAAATGCGAGGATGTGTCTATAAGTTTCCTTGTAAATTTGCGAAAATTTTTATTACGGTCAAACTGGTAAAAATCTCGAACTAAGATTAAAACAACAAAAACATGATTAAAACCTGGACAAGATTCCAATGCTCTATTATTTATGTGAGAGATTTTAACCACCCAAATTTATTTTCAAAAAAGTTGAGAAAGTTGTATCAAGCAAGTCCTTTGGTCGACAGGAATTAATTTAACTTGTTTCATCAAATCAGTTTTTTTACAATAATAGAATATTTCCTTTTGGGTTTTTTAAATTAGATCCTTTATAATTTTTAGAATTTGGGGAAAAATTTAATAATACTTGGGCAAAAAATAAATTTTTTAAAATTTTTAATTCTTTAGTAGAATAGTTTTTTGGGGGGTTGTGTGAAGGACCCGTCTATTGGGCCACGGGCCTTTTCCCCATGTTCCCTTTTCTTAGAGTCGCAGGGGGCCAGGTGTTGCTTTTTTGGGATGTGTGTGAGGTGTGGGGTAGACCCTTTATTGCCTTCCTTTTATGCATTACTTTCATTGTTCTTTTTAATGTGAGGGGTCACGAAAGCACTTGGAATTTCTCTATTTTTTCACAGTGGGGTTTTTGCGTATAATATATATATATATAAATATATTATTATATAAAATATATATATATTATTTTAATATATATATATATATTATATTATAAATAATAAATATAAAAATATAATATATAATATATATATATATATATATTATAATATATTATATATATATTTTATTTAATATAGTATATTATATAATATATATATATAAAATATATATAATTTTATAAAATATATATATTTAAATATATATTAATAAATATATATATTATGTCGTCCGATATGTAAAACTGGTCAATTAGCAAGAACTCATTTTTAAAATTAAATCCTTTCTAAAATTTTCTCTATAAATTTAAAAAATTATTTTTTTATTATTGTTTATGAAAAAAATTTTTAATTTTTGCACCCCAAAAGGAACTTAGAAAACTTTCCTAACCTTATTTTAACAAGGGGAATTTTTTTTAGCCTAACCCCAAAAAATATATTTTAGATTTGTTTAAATAATTCAAAACTAAACAAACACAGTGAAATATATATTTTTCGTTAGGGTTTAGAGATTTTTGGCGAAATTATTGCATACACAAAAATTTTACTTGTCCTATATGGCAAATAGCGTTTTCTATTTAAGCCCAAACCGTAAATTCGCTTATGGGGACTTTCAATATAATAATATATATTAATTTTTATAAAATATATATATATATATATAATATAATATATAAAATATAAATATATATATATTTTATAAATATATTTATATATATAAAAAATAAAATATATATATATATATAATATATATATATATATATATATCAAAACAACCACCTGAAAATAGAAATTCCAAGCGCTTTGTCCTACTCACATATCAAGGGAAATATGAAAGTAAAGCTCCAAAGGAAAGGGATATCGGGGGGTCTGCCAAAACCCTCACTATCAATCCCAAAATTTTTTAAACACCTGACGCGCCCCGACCCAACGGGAAAGGGTCCTTTGCAACAGCCCCCAAAACAAACTTTTCTACCCAAGAAAATTTTTAAAATTTTATTTGTCCAATGAAATTATTAACTCTTCCCAATTCTTTAATTATAAATGGATTAATTTATAAAAACCCAAAAGGGAAATACATATTAGCCCAAAACTGTTTTTATGAAACAAATTCAATTATTTTCCTGTCGACCGGGACTTGCTGATAAATTTCTCAACTTTTTGAAAATCAATTTGGATGGTTAAAATCCTTTTATGAATAATAGAGCTTTGGGAATTTTGCCCATTTCTAATGCATTTTTTGTTGTTTTTAATCTTAGTTAAGATTTTTACCATTTTCCCGTAAAAAAACTTTTCGAAAAAATTTTACAGGGAAATCTTATAACACTCCGTCAGCATTTTGGGGGAATTCTTTATCAAAATTTTTTTTTCTGTACAAGATTTTTTAAACCAAATTTAATATTAAAAGTCTTAAGAAGAGAAGGGATATCAACCAATTTTCATGGGAAAAAAGGGGGAACCAAAAAATTTTTTTAGTTGAATAAGGCGGGTTTTCCCTTTTTGGTTGTAAAAAGTATTTCTAGCAACTTTTTTAAAAAATTTATCAATTACATTTCTTGGGGATTTAAAACATTCCTATAATAAAAATTTTGGGTATTTCCCTCTATGAACTCAGGACTACAAATTCTTTTAAGGGCTCTCAAAAACATTTGAAAAACAACAGGTTTTTACCTATCTGATGAGAAAATAATAGTGGACATAGGAACAGTTTTTTGTAGGTTTTTTGTAAAATTTTTAAATTGAATTCATTTTTCCCTTAATAATTAAAACATCTAAAAAAAATAATGATTATTTTCTTCAAACTCAACAGTAAAATTTTTGGAATGGGCTAAGCTATTTAATTTTTTCCAAGGAAAGTGAACTACATTTTTGGGCATAAGAATAAAATACATCAACATATCGAACCTTTTGCCTATTAGGGAGGATTGTGTTAAAAATCTTGTTTCAAAAAAATTCCATGTATAGGTTACTAAGAACAGGGGGGAAAAGGATTTCCCCTTGCCATACCAAACTTCTATGTAAAACTTTTTATTAAATACAAAATTTTTGCATCAACAATGCAAAGTTTAATAAGTTAATGTAGAGAAACGGCAATGGTAAATATAGTTAAGAGTTTTCAATAAAAAAACTTAATAAATCTCAACAGGAACTTTTGTAAACAGGAAGTAAAAATCAAAAATAACCATGTTTAAAATCATTTAAGTCAGCAAAGGACTTAATTTATCAAATAAGTCCTGTGTTTTTTGATGTTTGTT
>NW_026464578.1:0-13771 GCF_026875155.1 Cherax quadricarinatus
ATTCCAACCCCAATAAGAAGTGTCCCTGCGCCATTGTTATGGATTGTTTACATCCATGGCGTTTATCAACTCTTCCAGAATCCCATTGAATATGCAGACGACTGTACTCTGACATTTATTTATCCAAGGGAGGAAATGCCAACTGCTCTCAGTTACATCAATCACCAGCTTACAGCTATGCCAGCCTGGAATGATGGTCTATAGGCACCATGATGGTAATGCTGGAATAGTAGTAAAAACAAATGGGAGAGTGTTGGACCGGGGACGAGGTTGATATCTTTGGTGTGACATTAGATTCAAAATTGACTATGAAGAACCACGTAACAATTCTAGTAAACAAAGCAGCCAGGAAGCTTACAAGACTTAAACGTATCTCGCATCTAGTCGATAGTAGAGGCTGCAAAAACTATGTATGAGGCACAAGTGTGCTCATACCTTGAGTATGTTCCAATTCTTGAATGCTTGCCCCCACCCCACCCATCTCAGCTACGACTTCTTGAACAGAACGAAGAACAGTGTAAAAGACGACCCATTTCTCGTCTGGATCCAGCTGAACACATTTATCGTTTCAGCAGAGCCTTCAACACCGGAGGGATGCAGATGGTCTTACTGTTAGGTACAAGGTTAATGTTGTCAAGGTACCAAACTAGGCTCCACTTTGTGGCCAGCAGGAAGACAACTTCTACACAACAAAACGGGCAGTGAACAGCAACTACACTTTGGTTCCTCCCTTCTCAAAATCACTTCATCTGACAATATTCATTCCCAGAATGATACGAGTCTTGAAAATGTTCGCGCAGCCTAATGACATCGATGATATAAAGTCATTGACCAAATAAAATCGCTTGCTCACAGACGACTCCAACTTCATTTTATTCCTTATTTGTATGTCTCATAACAATAAAAAAGGCTTTCAAATGATCATAAGTATGTAATAGCTTTTAGCTTGTAAATAAAGGTAGGAACTCATCTAACCCTGTTAAAACAATTGCGTATATAAGAGAGAGAGAGAGAGAGAGAGAGAGGAGAGAGAGAGAGAGGAGAGAAGAGAGAGAGGAGAGGAGGTTTAATTGCATAGCAATTAAACACAAAATAATGCTAGCATCATCATTGGATTTTTCCTAAGAGGGTACCGAATTTGTAGTCCTGAGTTTCTTAACGAGGAATGTACTTACATACACCAAAACCTTCACTGATCTACATTTTCCTTCGTTTTTCATCAAAGACTGCAAGAAAAGAGCTCTTCAGATCATCTCAATTCTGTACGCACCAGCACCATCCTAACAAAGTTATAATCCTTCCCAAGAGCCAGGTTGCTTTTAACATTTCTAAGATACTCGCACAAACTAACACTAGATTCGCCATTGCATCCAGCACTTCCATAAGGGATCTAACCAGGACAAAATTGATCCATCATGAACCTGTCAATGCAGGAGTTAACACTATACCTCGTGAAGGCTGTGACAAGATATATGTGGGTGAAACAGAAGGAACCTCGAACACGTCTTAGTGAACACATTAATGCATGTAGGAATGATAACTGCGTACAACACCGGATTTCCACCAATCACCTCATGAAATTCAACGATGCCCGACTAGTGATCAGAGAACCTAATTTCCGCAGACGTAAATGCCTTGAATCACCATTAATCACTGTTTCTAACACAAGCAAAATAAAGGAAGCTTCATCATCTCTGAGGTATTAGCAAAAATCCTCCTCAAAACAATAAACCCTGCCATCACCTGGTCTCTGCTGCTAATACTACACAAAACATAACAGAGGAGGAACAGTGAAACAGACCTTCTCAAATCCAACCACTAACAGAATGTATTTTGTCTAACCTATTTTATGCTACCTACCTTTTACTCATGTGCAAGTCGATTGTTCTACCTTATTGTATTACCACTACTACTACTACTACTACTACTACTACTACTACAATACTACTTACTACACCTCACTCTAAGCCAATATATACCCTCTCTGTCCATGTATTGTTTGTAACAGCTTGATAAAGCTCCTGGAGAGCGAAACATTGCACAATAAAATGTCACATCAGTAGCACTTGTGTACTTTTACCTAACCTGAGGATTTCTGTTCTTTATATTTCTTGATATGTAGCCAAGGATTCTGTTCGCTTTATTGCAAACACTTATGCACTGTCCTTGGACTGAATCACTCTCCTTGGACTGAATCACTCTCCTTAAATTAAATTTCACTTCTTGGACTGAATCACTCCCCTTGGACTGAACCAAGATGCCCTCCATCGAACAACTTTACCAGCAGCTTAAGAAGAATTGAGGGGTAGCGAAGATGGAGATATGGCGATTGACTGAGGGAAAGAGCTGAAAGAAGAGCTTAGGGTTGCTAAGCTGGAGATACAGCGATTAACGGAGAAGAACAAGAGGATTCGTAGTAATCCTCCTGTTGTGAGTCCCCAGGTTAAGAAGGGAGCTTGGTCAGTGGCCAGGCAACACGGAACCAAGTGGGGATCAAGAAGACTGTTGGAGGGGCCCGAAAACACGAGAAACCAGAAGACTACTGGGGAAAAACTTCCAACCCATTTTCCCAGTGCTACCGACGAATGTGGGTTTCTACTGGTAATGCCACAATGAGCTCCCAAGGAAGCATTGGCAGACGTGAGTGAGACATCCCTAGAAACCCCAACGAAGACCATCGAGAACGTCTTGACAAATTTCCCAAAAGTGAAGGTGTAGTGCTGCCAAATGAATGTGAGACGATACTGGGAACATCACGACGGAAAATCGCGAAGGAAGGTAAAAACATTGTTGTTGTTGGGGATAGCCAGATTAGGTACATGGATAGGGCATTCTGTTTGAAGGATAGGAGTAGGAGGCAGAGAGTGTGTTTTCCTGGGGCTGGGATGAAGGATATTGTTAGCCATCAGGATGACATTATGAGAGGTAATGGGAGCAATCTATTATCTGTCTCCAGTGCTGAGGAAACGATGTTGGCAGACGTAAAAGTGAGGACCTGATTAGCAGGTTTTAGGTCAGCAATAGAGATAATTTGGAGGAAGGATGGGAACCCTGTCATAAAGTGGTATTTTTCCTTAACTGAGACATGGTTGAATACGAAAAAAACAGGACATGCCTGCTGAATGTTACATACAGGGTTTTAAATTGTTCCCAAATAGACAGAAGTATCGGGAAGAGAGGTGGGGTGGCATGTATGTCCGAGATTGCTTGAAAACTGTTGCATAAAAATGAACATTAAGTCTGAAGTAACACATACAGACCTTGGATAGAATTTTCAGAGGGATATGAAAAACTGATTTTAGGTGTGATATACCGTCCCCAAAACTTAGATAGAGACCAAGGGAGATACTATGGAGGAAATTGTTAAAGGGCCCCAAGGCACGATAATGTAGTAATTCTAGGAGACCCTTTTAAATTTAGTCATATTGATTGGAATTTCTTGACTGGGAAATTTTTGAATTTAAACGACCCTTTTTGAAGTAGTTCAGGATTGTTTTTTGAAGCAGTTTGTGACAGAGCCTACAAGGGTAATAACCTGCTTGACTTGGTTTTGGCAAACAAGGAACCCTGTTAATAATTTAGAAATTACAGAGGGAACTCGGCAAAGTGACACAAATCAATTTTCCTTTAGCATTGAATGGAAGTATGATAGTAGGGATAATTCAGTAATGGTCCCAGATTTTCGCTTAGCAGATTACATTGGGCTTAGAGAAAAATTTATCATCTGTGGACTGGGGGTAACGAAGAGAAACCATCAGTATGACAGCCTTTCTTAACACAATACATGCTGCTCAAAAGGGCATTTATCCTATATAAGGAAATTAGAAAAGAATAGAAATGACCCCAAATGGGTGAATAATATGCTCAGATATCTTTTAGGACAGAAAAAAGGAATTTATAGGCGTATCAAAAGAGGTGAGGGTCATCTTATGAATCGGTTATTGACATTAAGAGGGACGTTAAAAAGGGGATAAGAAAGTAAACGGGACTACGAAATTAAAGTTGCTAGGGATTCGAAAAACTAAACCCAAAAAGTTTTTTCAGGTTTATAGAACAAAGTTAGAGATAAGATAGGTCCCTTTAAAAATAACTCTGGGCATCTCACTGACAAGGAGAATGAAATGTGCTCTATTCTTAATAATTATTTTATCTCAGTTTTCACTCAGGAAGACACTAACAATATCCAGTAATTAATTTTTATATGGGCTCTGATGATGATAAATTATGCAATATCACAGTCACTACTGAATTGGTTATCAAACAGATAGACCGGTTTAAAGCAAAATAAATCCCCGGCCCTGATGAACTTTTTCAAGGGTCTTAAGGAGGTAAAATGAAACTTTGTGAGCCATTGAATAATATTTTTAATATTTCTCTTCAAACAGGTGTAGTGTCTGATATGTGGAAGATGGCTAATGTAATTCCTCTTTTTAAAGCAGGGGACAAGTCGTTACCGTCAAATTACCTCCCAATAAGCCTGACCTCAATTGTAGGCAAATTACTAGAGTCAATTACAGCTGATAATATAAGAAGCCATCTGGATAAGCACAGCTTGATTAATGATACTCAGCATGGATTCACGAGGGGCCGTTCCTGCCTAACTAATTTATTAACCTTCTTCAGTAAAGCTTTTGAGGCCGTTGATCATGATAAAGAATTCGATATTGTTTATTTAGATTATAGTAAGGCTTTTGATAGAGTACTGCACCAGAGACTGTTAAAAAAAGTGGCAGCTCATAGCATTAGGGGAAAAGTGCTGTCATGGATCGAGTCATGGCTCACTAATAGGAAGCAGAGAGTATGCTTAAATGGGGTTAAATCCGAGTGGGGATCTATAACAAGTGGCGTACCACAGGGCTCGGTCTTGGGCCCGTTGTTGTTTATCATATATATCAATGACCTTGATGAGGGTATTACTAGTGATATGAGCAAATTCGCCGATGACACAAAGATAGGTAGGATAATTGATTTCAAACGTACATGTTAGGGAACTTCAGAGGATTTAGACAAACTCTATTCTTGGTCAGAAAAGTGGCAGATGCAGTTCAATGTAGATAAATGCAAGGTTCTGAAGCTCGGGAGTGTCCATAACCCTAGCAATTATAAGTTAGATAATGTTGTTAGGTAAGACACATATGCAACAGTTAGGCAACTTTATTCCGAACGTTTCGCCTACACAGTAGGCTTCTTCAGTCGAATACAGAAAGTAGGCAGGAACAGTAGAAAATGTGAAGACGATGTAATCAGTCCATCACCGTTGAAGTCGTAGAATTTGAGGTTGTCAGTCCCGCAGCCTGGAGAAGTTCAGCTCCATAGTCCAGGAACTGACTATGGAAATGGTGAACTGTCGGTCTCTGAGGATTTTCATAGAAGTGTCGGCGATCAGCTTTGAGGCTTCATAATCGTCAGTACAGACGACGATGAATGAGTCTTTCGTCGAGTGGATGGCTGTAAATTTAACCTGTAGGCAAGTCTTACAGCGGCAGCAAGGGCAAGTTTAGTAGTCATTTATTGCTCCACTATTGGGTTTGATCCTTACACGGTTTACAAACATCATGAAGGAGTAAGGCAGGCGCTGGTACGATGATTATAGGTTCCCCTCCCCGACGGGGATCGAAGGAACACTTCTTGAGGTGAGGAACGACTGTGTAGACATTATATTTAGGCTGTGTAGAAAGACATTATATATAAGGCGGAGAGTGAGGTGTGAGTGACGCACGTGGAATGTCATGTTGACGGATGAGGACGGGTGACGATGAAATCATGTGACTCCAGTGTTGTTGGGTTGGTGGTGCTTAAGTATCATGTATGCCAATGTTTTTGAAATTTTGTAGTTTCCAGTGTTGAGTTCTATAGTGTCGGTGACGGCGATTAGTGAGGCTTCTAGGCACGTCGGTGTCTGAGGTCTGGTTCTGTGAGAACGAGTTGTGCCTACTTCCAGTTCATCAAATGCCCCGTGTGAGTCTCTGTGGAGGACACAGGCGTACCTTACATCGTCATTGTTAGAGGCATTTCGATGCCTCATTCAGGCGGACTGCAAGATCTCTGCCTGTCTCACCTACATATTTCTTGGGACAGAAACCCACAGGGGATAGTGTAGACGCTGCTGTAGAAGTTAGAGGTGTGGGGCTGCGTTTCGTAGTGAGGTCTTTGATAGATGATGTGTTTATGGTGGAAACGTTGATGTTACTCATAGCAAGTGCCCGGCGAGTATTCGTGGCAACATCACCACATGGGAGCAATATGAACTGCTTAGGGGGCTGTTCCATGGGCGGTTTGTTGAGGATAGCTTGTGCCTTGAGTCTGCAATCTCGGATGAAGAAAGATGGGAACTGAAGACGTGTTAAGGCTTGTGTTATGTAAGTGCATTCTTCTTCTAGAAAACAAGGGCTGGAGATGCGAAGAGCTCTCAAGAAGAAGCCACATGAGGACTCCTCTCTTAGTGCGGGTGTCTTGGTGTGAATAAAAGTGTATAATGTCGTCCTTGTTGGTAGGTTTTCTATACACTTTGAAGAGAAGTTTGTCACTGTCGGGAGATCTGCACAGGAGAACGTCCAGGAAAGGAAGTTTGCCATCGTTTTTGAGTTCAAGTGTAAACTTTATTGATGGTTCGGCTGCATTGATCTTGTTGAGAAGAGCCTGGATATTGAGACGTCTCGGATAGTAAACCGATATATCATCAACGTATCTTAGCCAGGTAACGGTGTTGGGAATGAGGGTGCTGAATTTCCTCGTTTGTGACTTAGCTCGAGTGGTGACGTGTGCTTACCTAACACATCACTTACACATCGACGATCTCGCCTCTCTCGAATTACCCCGTGTTGGGAGAGACTTCGCTAAGAGTAGTGCTTGCTGGACCTTCGTCTTCCTCTCCACCATCAGGACTGGTGCGTCGGTGGCTGCCTACCCAAGGGCAGGAAGCCTGTTTGCTGCCTGAATTCTCTTCGCCTGTTGACTGCACACCATACAGTCAGTCTCGCCGCCACTCAGGATATACAGTGCTCCATCAAGCTACAGTTCACCTCCTCAGTGTCCTGCGCCAGGCAAGTACGTGTGTCTACTTACACGTACTTGCCTAGCTGAGTACTCTCACTTTTTGGCCGATTGCCACAGGCAATTTCATCTTTTAGTAATTAAACGATGCCTTCGTTGCCTTCCACCTCCCACCCCCCTTCCACTCTCCCCCAACCTCCCACACCTGCCTCTGCTTCTTCTAAATCCAATTCCTTCTCGCTAAACCTCAAATTCTCTAATCCTGATGCCACTATCTGTCCTGAAAATTTATTATATCAGATCACTGGTGCACCTCAACTTAAAGTCTTCAAAACCAACTCAGGCTTCAAACTCCTTCTTGACAAACATTCCTACGAAGCGTACACCTCAAGCGATACCAGACAAAAACTTCTCAACGCAGGCTTCACCATTATTTGGACTCCTGAGCACCGTGCCAAAAGCACAGTCATTGCTAAACACGTAGACTACTCTCTCCTGACAGCCTATGACACAGACAAAGAAGACTTAATGAAAGATATCAGTACTAAGAACAAAGTCTCTGTTGACGATATTTACAGGACCCGAAAACTCCACCATTCTCAAAATACGCTGTTCTACTCCTGCTGACGCCTCTACACTCTTCAGTCAAGGAATCTTTGCTAAGACCATCCGCATTCCTCCAAACACTCTCTTCACTCCGAACTTCCACCCAATCACACAATGTCTTAAATGCTATAAATTCAGCCACGACAAAAACACATGCACATCTACACAAGTCTGCTCCAGATGTTCAGCAACTGGCCACTTCTGGAATACTTGCAACCTCCCCCTTAATGTTCTAACTGCGGCGGGTCACACACTGCAGTTGCAAATTCCTGCCCTTCTGGAAAGCACATTCTCTCCTCCCTCAGAGCAAGCCAACCTCCCTCCCTCCCCAACCCCTACCCCCAATGCCTGGGCCTCCCCCACGCACTTGGTTAGTTACCATTTGTACTAGGCACATGTCGATTAAACATACAAACACACATCCACTGGTGGCACCACTATCACGGGCTTTAATCCAAATTCCTCCCCCGACATTAACTTTGCTATGACGAAACCATTAAATCATGTTTAAGTGATTCAGTTCAACGTATGTTCTTACTTTACAATTAGACACTACTGGCCGAGCTCCTTGAAGCAGAGAGGCCAGATTATTGTTTTGCTAAACAGTACCTGCCTCGAAGCCCCTCAACGTATCCGCCATTATGGTTATACTGCGCTACAGTCCCCCTATGATCCCTACGATGGAGCTGCCATCCTTGTCAACTCCAACATAAAACACGAATTTCTCCAGATCCCTTTTATACAACAACACTGTCTTGCAGTCAGAATACACACCCCACCTTGGTCCCTTTATCTTTTTCACCACCTATGCTCGCCCAAACACTACTCTCAACATACACGACCTTTCCTTAGTCTTCAACTACACCAACACACCAACATACCTACTAGCTGATATGAATGCCAAACACACCGCCTTTCATCACACCAATAACAACCAACTTGGTCACCATTACTCAACTTCACAAAACCACAAACACCTAGTTCACACCATGGCCCAGACTTCAACACCTTCTACAATCACACTGGCCAAGGCAAACCCGACATCATTCTGGCAAACCGAGCCAGCTCTCTCTTTCAACACTACATATCACCTGGTCCTATTACAGGCTCTGATCACATTTCCGTCATCTTACACATCTCCTCCAACCCTATCCTCATCCAGCCACACCTTCCTTCTCCTACAAGAACGCTGACTGGGATGCCTTCAAACAACACATAGATAATACTAACCTCACCTATGACTACAAACAACAAACCCATCTCTGACATTGACACTCAACTTGCTCTCATCCAAGACACATTACACAAGCAGCCAACACGCAATACCAAAGAAAACCCACATCACTTGTTATTCCTTCAAACCCTCAATCAGAACAAGAAGACTAATTATCTGTTACCACAACCGCTTTCTCTACAACACACATAGATTTAATCAAGTCCGATTAGATCTCACTTACCTCAGAAACAACATTCTACACAGTCTAGACCAAGACCACAACAATCACTGGTCACAGCTCATACTACAAGCGGACAAACAGCGTATCAAAAACACCAAAGCCTTCTGGAACTTTATCAAAAAAATCAGAGGCACCACTCCCACCAACAAATTCAAACACATCACCCACAACAACACACACATCTCAGACCCACAGGCTGCTACTAACATCTTCAAACACTCCTGGGAGAACATCTTCCACCCTCACCCACCCTACCCTAACGCTATCCAACACATTCAGAACATAGAACACTGGAACACTACACACACATACGAAACAACACCAGATAGCCACATCCATCTGGACTCTCTTACCTCCTCCCAAGAACTTGACACTCCTTTCACCAACACAGACGTTAAAACTCTCCTCAGACACCTTCCTCCCAAGGCCCCTGGTGCCTCTGGCCTAAACCATAATTATCCTGAAACACCTTCCTGACTCTATCATTACTGCCTACACAAACCTCCTCAGTGTCTCCCTTGCCTCTGGATACTTCCCTTCCCTTTTAAAGCTGCTACTGCTATCCTCCTTCCTAAACCCAATAAAGACCACTCTGATCCTAGAAACTATCGCCCTATCAGCCTCCTCGAAACTTTAGGAAAACTCTTTGAAAAATTCATCAATCATCGCCTTCTCAGATACTGGAACACAATTCTCTACTTTCTGATGGCCAGTTTGGCTTCAGAACACACAGATCCACAACAGGATGCCATTAACATCATTCTCAACTACATCCACATCAACACAAAACAAAGAAACAGGACAGCCCTGGTTGCAAAAGACGTTGAAAAAGCTTTTGACACTGTCTGGCACGAAGGGCTCAAGAACAAACTCTGCACTAACTTTAACCTGCCTGTCACTACTC
This sequence comes from Cherax quadricarinatus, assembly GCF_026875155.1. Taxonomy (NCBI): domain Eukaryota; kingdom Metazoa; phylum Arthropoda; class Malacostraca; order Decapoda; family Parastacidae; genus Cherax; species Cherax quadricarinatus. The sequence goes on from NW_026464578.1 coordinate 9,961, forward strand.
GTAAACTCCTCTGCAACTTCCTAGACGGCGGTACCATGAGAATAAAATTCCAAGGCTGTTACTCTGACTACTTCACACTAAATGCCGGAGTACCCCAGGGATCTGTTCTCTCCCCTACCCTCTACATTTTATACACTAACGACATTCCAACACCTGTATACCACAACTCCATCACACTAGCCTATGCAGACGACATTACACAACTTATCACTCATGCCAATATAGATACACTCACACACAAAACAAAATGAGGTCGACAAGGATAGCCATCTGGGAACAAAAATGGAGGATCCGAACCAATGCAGCTAATCCAGCATTACGTATTTTAACTACAGGAAACGTGATCCTCCATTACCTGTCGAGCTCAGAACAGCTGACACCCGCACTTACATCCCCATCACACAATCTGTCCTTGGCGTTAATCTTCTTCGTTTACACGGACACATTCACTCGAGGCATGCAATAGCTAGTAAGGCCCTTGCGGGCCTCTACAAGCTGAAACATGCCTCTCAACGCACCAAACTACACCTCTACAAATCCCTAATACGTCCTCTGATAACTTACTCTCCTCTAGCCCTCTCTCTTGCAGCAAAAACAAACTTACTTTAACTGCAGCAGGTCCAGAACAAGGCACTGCGCTGGGTGCTTGATGTCAGATGGGAGGACTTCGCCACAAGCGAGTCTCTCCATGCCCAATTAGACATCCCTGCGCTGAATCTGTACTGGAAGACGCTCAGTGACAGACAGATAGACAAACTTGAGACACGACATGACTACTGGACCTCTCTTCTTGACGAAGACATTCGCAGACCCACAAACCACACAACCTTTTCTACTCCTTGCATGATCCTGCTCCTAACCCTATTTACAAATAACCTTGGATTCGCTGACAAGTACCTTCTGTGACAGGTACCATTTTCTGACCCACGTTCGCCTTAGCTTTTGGGTTAAGACATGACTCAGTTCTACACTCTTCTCTAGCGCTAAACGTCGCATGTCCCTTCCTTCCCGCTCACCCCACCGGAGTCCCAACAGAAGAGGCTGAATTTCTCTTCTCAGTATCTGTCCCACGATCGCCTTCGCTGCTGGGTTAAGGGCCCGGCTCTATTTCTAACGTACTAAGAACACTCCTCTCCAGCGCTATTCTTCGTCTGTCCCGTCTTCCCCATCATCCCAAAAATTTTTTTTGGATCTTACCTGAACTTTTGTTCGTTCGTTCGTTCGTTCCTCTGTATGTTAGAAAATGATCAAGGTCCAGGACCGAAACGTTTTCTAATAAATATGTCATAATGTTTGCTTACGTGTCTTTCTAAACCAACTTGTCGGTATTTATTACCAAGGGTTTACATCACTTCTTGAGATAAATCCAAGTAATCTGTTGGCCTTGTTGCACACACTAAGGCACTGCTGTCTTGGCTTTAGATTTCTGCTCACCATGACTCCCAAGTCCTTTTCACATTCGTATGATCAAGCTCTACTTCACCTGGATGATAGCTTCGAGGGTTATTTCATTACCAAGGGCTAGTCCTTACACTTATCGACATTGAATTTTCATCTGCCATTTTTCAGGCCAAGACATTAATTTGTCCAAATCCTTCTGAGTTCATTGCTATCCTCCTCAGAGTGAATTATGCGGCCTTTCTTTGTATCATCAGCAAACTTACTCATGTCACTCGTAATCCCTTCATCCAAGGTCATTAATGTAAATTAGAAAAAAGAGAGGGCCTAAAACTGATCCTTGTGGAACGCCACTAGGGGACTAATCCCCATTCAGATTTAAACTCCTTTAAATTGGCAATTCTATGCTTTCTGTTGGTAAGCCATGCCTCTATCCATGCTAGAACTTACCTCCTAAAACCATGAGCTGCCACTTTTCTAAGACCCTTTTTTATGAGGTACTCTATCGAAGGCTTTACTAAAATCCAAATAAACAATATCATATTCCTTACACTGTCAACTGCCTCAAATGTTCTATTTAAGAACGTCAGTAAGTTTGTCAGGCAGGAACGACCTCTCGTGAAACCATATTGAGATTCATAATCATAAGTACGATCATCGTCAATAAGAACATTAGTAGTAACCCCAATCAAGAAATTTGACAGGTGTTCCCAAGTCCATTGTAATCGGCAGAACGGAAATCGGGGATTTTACTGTATTATCATTATTTTTTGCATTCCCAGTTAATGCTAAAAGTGATGGATTTGTGATCACTTTCGCCAAGCTCTCCCCGTGATCTCCAGATTACAAAACTACAAGACAAGACTAGGTCTAGCAAATTATTACCCCCGGTAGGCTCTGTTATGCATTGCTTCAGAAAACAGTCCTGAACTGTTTCCATAAAGTCACTGGACTCTAGTTTACCCGTCAAAGAAAATTTCCCGTCAATTTGACTAAAGTTAAAGTCCCCTACTATCACTGTTAGTGTGTCTAGAAGCCTAACCAATTTCGTCCCAAAGAAGTCTCCCTCAGTCGTGATCCCAAGCCTGAAGGTCGGTATATTACACCTAGAATTAGTTTTTCTTGACCCTCCACGAACTCTACCCAAACAGACTCTGTTACTGCTCCATCTATTTTTATACCTGTTTTATGCAACAATTAATATTTTCTAGAACATAAAATGCAACTCCCCCCGTTCCTATCACATCTATCCACATGGAAGAGCTTAAACCCTTGAATATTTCACTCAACAATCATATCTCTACTCTTTAAATCATACCAGGTTTCAGTTAATGCAATGATATCAAAGTTCCCAGCACATGCTACCAAACTAGTTCATTAATTTTTTTTCTTGCACTTCGACTGTTAGCATAAATTTCCATCATATGTTTTTTCTTCTGCACATTTTTCCTATTCATCTTTGTTTTACACAATTTCTGAAATTATCATTACCCAGAGTTTACTCCATGACAGTTACTATTAAAATTCTTAATATCAAACATAAAATCAATATATCCATACTCATTATTTATCCCTTTCTAAACTCATAAATCTAACTAATCTTAGTTTAAAGTCCTAAAAGCCCCCAACTGAGCTAGCAAGAAAACCCACACTGCCCTGGATAAGTGAACCCCATCCCCGGCATACATGTCATTTCGGCCATTGAAGTTGTCCCAGTTTTCAATGAATGGTACTGCATTTTCCTTACAGTGTTTATCCAGCCAACAAATTAATACCCAATTGCTCTGGAAACCATTTATTACCAACAACCTCTTCTTGGCAAATGCCAATATAAGAGGGCGCCCCCCCCCCCCCCTTCTTCCCAATTATGGGCTATAGCTGTCCTGAACTTTCTAACTAAATCCTCACTTCTACGCTTGCCAACATCATTTGCCTCCAGCACTGAGGCAAATAATAGGATTGATCCCATTACCCTTCATGATGTTGTTCAAGCCGGCTAACAATGTCCTCCATCCCAGCCCCCGGAAAGCAAACCCCTGTTTCCTACTCCTGTCCTTCAAGCAGGATGCCCATCCATTATCTAACCTGGCTATCCCCAACAACAACAATATTCTTTTCCTTCCTTGGTTTTCGTTTGTCGTGACGTTCCCAGTAGTTGACTCACATTCGTCGGGTAGCACGGAAAATGCATTAGATGTTTCCACAGCAGTCTCTTTCTTCTTCATCGTTTCTGTCTTTCCATTCTTCTTGATCGTCAACTTCGTTCCATACTGTCCAGCCACTGACCACGTTCCCCTTTTTGACCTGAGGACTCAAAACAGGAGGACTCTACGAATCCTCTTTTTTTCCTCAGTCGATCGCTGTATCCCCCTCTCGCTACTCTCAATTCTTCCTTAAGCTGGGTAAAATTGCT
>NW_026464579.1:0-11131 GCF_026875155.1 Cherax quadricarinatus
TTTAGAACCAACCACGAAGATTTAAAATGTTTGTTCTGCCCTACCAAACAATTAATCTTCATTAGAAAAAGGGCCATTTTACTATTTCTAAAATAGTACCGAAATCTAAAAAAAAAAATGGACAAAGTTTAGATTGAGAATTAATAGAAAACTTTCAATTTTATATAAAAATTATATAGTCTTATAATACCATTACCTAGAGTTACCCCTTAAAATATATCAACATTTAACACTCCCGTTATGCAGGGTACAAAGCTATAACTGGAGTGAAAGAAAAATTTAGCAGAAAAAGGACACAGCGATGAAGTTATTACTCATTAATGCTAAACAGTCAACAATAAACTAAAAAATAAAACATAAAGCGAATCTAATTTCAAACACTATTTTGTATTAGTGTGCATATCACTACTTCAGGATTATTGGGTTCTGTGAATAACTGAAGCAAGTTTTGTTACCTGTTCCTGTTTGAGGAGATGAACTGGACGATATTCATAGTCAACTCCCTTGTGTGCCAGAGCTGAAAGGATATACAGACACATGTAACACCAAACTGTTATCATTATAGCATAACTAAGCGCTAAACACACAAGGATCAAAAGCGCGATCGAAGCTGTAAAAGACGAAATACAAATATAAGCGGACTCGGAGAAACCCCAAAGAGCAGCTTCAGGGTCGGACTTTAAAAGATAACACACAGTCAAAATGCCACTTCCACTACGTACCAGTATCAATTACATTAGTTATCCCCAAAATAGTATCATGAGGTATCTTATCCTCCTAGGTACTGCGGGGGTGAACCAGGACAACACGTTAAGGCGCTTCAAAAAAAGCTGTAAATTCTGTGAAAATCTTTTCAATTTCTTTATACTTTTGCATACATAAGGTCAGTATGTTATAATTAAAAGGGAAGTATGAAATAGAACACTAGACTGGTGGTGATAAAAGTAGAATTACCGACAATTATTGTTAGGTAAAAGGACACACGTGCACTAATGTGACATTTTTTTGTGGCAAGGCTTCGCCTTCAGGAGCTCTTTCAAGGTAACATTACGGCTTGACAAAGCTCCTGGAGAGCGAAACGTTTGCTATGGGGGGTGTAGACATATGCGAAGCTCTGTCGTAGTTCGAACCACAGGAGAGAGTAATCACATACAAGCTCAACAAGATTTGTTCAGTCCTGTTGGGGTTACTAACCAGGTTGTTTAAAGGGCATCACAAGGAAAAGCAAAGACGAAGACTCACCAATTCTGACACGCCAAGAGCAGGAACTTCGGTAGTACGAAAACAGGATCGGCTGTGGGCAAGAGAAATTTCAAATTAACGAAATGTTGTCAAAAAAGCAGGTGTAAAAGAGAGGTATAACTGGGGTGTACATTGGATAAAGGTTTTTGGAGGACAACTCCCCACGGCCAGGTCTGCTAAGGAAGTTAAAATTTTGCTAACTGGTAGCCTTTATTGTACATACTATGGGATTTACTGAAAACTTAAAAAATTTTTTTAAGATGACTACAGGAATTGAAATTAGGCACCTGAAACCACTGCGAGGCCAGGTCATAGGCCGACTGCGGGGGCGCTGACCCCGAACACCCTCTAGGTAATGCTCATGTCCGAGTTAGTGGAGTCTGTCACACAAAAAGTCCAACAAGACCCAGAAGGAAGGGGAGCTCACCTAGAATAACTATTTGGGTCATCCTAGATTAAATTCCACATAATTTACTATCAAAAACATTGTAAAAGTCCCGAAATTATGCAAGGAGCTTAAATCAAAACTTGCTTAACCGTGTGCCAAATATACACAAGCTTTTTGAAGGGCGAAATCCCAAAACACGTTCCACTTTCCCATCTGTATGGGGAAAATAATTTAAAATGATTAAAAGAAGAATTTAAGAATGTGTCCCACCGTAGTTTTAAATTTTTGACAACCCCCGTCTACTTTTTTTGGGTTTTCCTGGAAATTTACACAAATGCTGCTATGAAATTTAAATCTATGTAACTTATTTTTTGAAAACCCGAAAAAAAAATTTCTTACTTAAATGAAGATAAACAGGTGGGTTTATGTCGGGATGTGTTTAACCCCCGTAGTGGTTCGGGTAAGGGAAAAAACCAAATATAAAATTATAATTTTTGGGAAGCGCTAAAAAACCCCTATTTTTAAAAAGTGCCCGGGAGGGGGAGAAAGGAAAGTAATTTTTGGGGTAAAATTTAGGGAAACCCGGAAACAAAAGAAACCAATTCCCAAGATCAAGAGCCCCCCCAAACCCGCGTCCCAAGGGAAACCCCCCTTGAGGGGCCGGGAGCCAAAAAAATCAGTCGGTACCCCCTTTTTTACTAAAAATATTTCACTATTACCTTTTTATGAGAAAGAGAGGGGGATTTCTAAAGGCCCGTGGAGGAAAAAAGCGGGTTTGAGGAAAAGGGAAGTAATCTATAAGATCAAGGTTTGGGAGGTTTAGGGCAAATTCCCGGGGTCAAGTCCTTCACCAAACGTCAAGGAACCCCCCGTTTGGGGGAAAGGGTTTTATCAGGGGGTTTTATATAAAAATTTTTTTTTAAAAAATGCAGCTTTTCTGTTCCCCAGAAATATTCAACAAATATAAAAGCCTGGGTATTAAAATATATAAAATATATAAAAATAATAAAAATATATATATAATATATAAAAATAAAATATAAATAAATATATATATACTTTCATTAATAGGCCCAAACGCTAATTTCCCCTTTTAAATTCATGCAGCGCAAAGGGAATGGGGCAAAACAAGCTATCCAAGGGGGCTTTTTGATTCCTTGAATCAAGAGCCTATCAACAAACACAAAGGGACCCCTCTCCCTCCTCAAAAGGACAGGGTGGTGGTTTCTATGGCCCCCAAAAGCGAAAGGAAAGACCTTGGGTCATGATGAACCCGTTTAAGAAACAAAAATAACTAACTTTCTACAAAATTTAAGCATATAGGAACTTGTTTGAAATTTTAAAAGATTCACTCAAAAAAATTGGAACGATCACAAAAAAAATTTGCATCATCACCGTTTTATGCCAGGGCGTAGCCCCCCGGGAACTCTCTCCATTAATACAGACTGATAATGAAAAATATGTTAAAATAAAAAAACTCACCTTTCCTTGGTCCCCTTAAGAAAGCGAGGGGCTCTTCACCCAAAGGGAAACGGGACATTAAAACCCATCCTTAAACCGAAACCTGAATGCCCCCATTTACCCCCGGAGCTAAGTCATCCCAACGGATTTTGGGGCTTTTTCCTGACTAAAAAAAATGCAAACAGCCCTTTTTAATTAAATAACTTCCAAAAACAATAAAATATTATTATGGCAAATCTTTCCTTGGGGGCACTCAAGTTGGTGGACCCGATACAACCTCCCACACACAGGCACAAAGTACTGAAAAAGCCCCGGCAACCCTCGCTCCCTCCCCACACTCCCCGTCTCCCCCAACCACCTCCACACACAACCCCGGGAGGGACTCAAAAATGGAGATGGTTTGAAAAAATTTTTTCAGGTATCCCCAAAAAACAGTTTTTCGTAGATTAAAACATACATAGCAGGTATTTGTAAAGAACCTATGATAAACCCAAAAAAAAAGTCAGAAAAATGACTTTTTTTCCCCCAGAAAATTTATTTTTGGGACAAAGGAACAAAATAAATTCATTACATAGATTAACATACATAACCGCAAAATTTTGTAGATTACCCCAGGGTAACCCTCAAAAAATCAGTGGTTTTTAATTTTTTTTTCATTGGGGGGCCTTGAGATAAGCATTATTTTTATTTAAAAATTAAAAAATTAAATAACTAAAAACATTTGAAAAAATATTAAAATTTAAAGGAGTATACTGTAGTGTGGAAAAACATTTAAACTAAGTATCATTTTAAAAAAATAACCCAATAAAATAACAAAAGAAAATTAAAATTTTAACAGTTAAAAAAGTAAGAAAATTTTGGGGCATCTAGGCGCAAAAAAATTCCCCCCTTTGATAACCCACCACTGTCCCAACCACAAGTTCTCTGGGGCCCAAATTTAAATTTAAAAGAAATATACAAACACCCGGGAAAGCCCGGGAAAAAATATGAGCCAAGAGCCTTCCCAAAATAAGATCCCCGATAACTAAGCAAATTTTTCCCAAATTTTCTTGTAACAATAAGTGAACTAAAGATATTAGAAATAAATCCAAATTATTCCTTTAAAACCCTTTAAAGCAAAAAGGTTTCAGAGGGCTAAGTGGCACTAGTTTCTCGGCCATAAAACGGGTACAATCCTCACCTTTTTTAAAACCCCCCTCTTGGGAAATTTTACTTATGTCAGCGTAAAGGCATAAGCTTCACTCTAAAATTTTAATAAGATACTCCTAACTTTCCCGTCAACGACGGACCTTCATCAGTCTTTTAAACAGTACATTATTTTTACTCCGGCACTAAAATTTAAACACAACCCTAAAAGGGAGTGGTTTTAAAAACCCTTCTTCACCCCGTGATGTGGAAAAATGCCCATAAATTTTTGGTTTGCTCAGGGGGTACCTTTTCAAAATTTTTATTAATTAACGTTTAGCAATTATTCTTATAGGCATTAACAATTCGGGTGTCTCTCATTCGCGGGCGACCCTTTAACGTCCATATCATTCTGTAATTAGGGGGAAATTTCTGGTTTGGTTCAGTCTCCACGGAAGCCCCGTCCCCAGTATTGCCCAGATTAAAATTTTACTCTCTCAGGTTTTGCCCTGATAAAAGAATCGTCGGGACTTTCTTCTTTACTTTTATTCCAAGCGTCAATTCCCACAATTTATGCACTGTAAACACCACCTCTATGGAAGAATAACGGGGGTACGATTTCATGAGTAAGACACCAGTTAGGGTATTTGATTTTTCCTCATTCATAAATTATTATTACGGGGAATCCTACCATACATTACAGGCCCCCCTTTTTTAAAAAGGGGGGGCACCCCTTTCTTTACCATAACCCTTTCCAAAAGGGGGCAAAAAACACTACCTATCAAAATTTATTGGGCTAAAAATCATCACTTACACCAAAGGGCAAATTTACATTATGTGAAATTTTTTTGTGCTTTACAAGCCTACTTAGATAAAGGGTCTTTACAATTATGCTTTAAAAATTTTTTTTTCATTCCCCCCAACTAAAATTTCATAAAGGCTTTTTTTTAAAAAAAGAAAATAATTTGTTTGGGGGTTCCCTTAAAATTTTAAAAATTAAAATTTTTTAATAAAAAATTTTGGGGCCCCTTTAAAATTTTAATTTTTTATTTTCCTTTTACACAATTTTTCCCTTCACAAACACTTAAAAACCCAAAATTAAAAAAAATTTTTACTTGGGGTTGTTAATTTCAACATTATCATTATTAAAAAATTTTAACCCCCAAAAAAAAAATTTTGGTTTTCCGGAAGAAAAAAAGGTTTTTAAAAGGAAAAAAACCTTTAAATTTGATTTTTCCCAAAAACCCAAACCTTTTAATCCCCAACCAATTTTATTCCGGAAATTCCAAAAATAAACCGGAAAAACTTCTTTTTTTTTTTAAATTTTTTTTAGGGGGACACTTCTCCGGGAACATTTTCGGGCTTTTTATTTTAAGCCCATAAATTTTTGGAAAAATTTTGATTACCACATAATTTTTCCCGTGAAAAAAAAGGTTTATTTTAATCCCTTTTGAAGGGCTTCCCTCAAATAAAAAAAAATTTTTGCCTGTTTATTTTTCCCCCAACAAAAAATTTTGTGTACGTTCGAGACCCAATTTTTAAAAAACTTTTAATTTTTTTTTTGTCAACATTTAATCCGCCATTTTTTCTTTTTTTTTAAAAATTTTTTTAAAATTTAAATTTTCCAAAGTTCCTTTAAACGGAGATTTAAATTAACAAGATTTAAAAAAGACCAAATTTTTTTCTAATTTAAAAACCTTCAACGAATTTCCTTTAAAATCATCTCATTTAAAAGTTTTTATGGTTTAAAAAATTCCCTACCCCTTTAAAAAAAATTTTTTAAACCCGCAGTATCCTGAGCCCAAACGTTTTAAAAATACAAAACCCCCCCCCAATTTTTTTTAATTTAAAAAAAATAAAAAATTTGGGGTTTTTTTAAAACTTTTTTTAAAACAAAAAAAAAAAAAAATTTTCCTTTTTTATAAAAAACAAGGTTATCCCTCCCAAAAAAAGTTTAAAAAACCCCTTTTTTTTCAAGAGAAAAATACAACCTAAAATCAAAAATTTTAACAAGAAATTTTTTTGACATTAATTCCAAACTTTTAAATCCGGAAGACCCTTTTAAAAATTTTGATTTTTTTGAACCAATTTTTTTCTTTTAATTTTTTATTTTCAGAATCAATATTTTCAAATTAAAAACAGTTCCCACAAAAAAATTGAATAAATTCCAGTACTTATTAGCAACCACAAAAAATTAAAAAAAAAATTTTAAAAGAAAAACAAATTTTTCCAGCCCATAAATTAAAATTTTTCAAAGAAAAACGCCGAAAATTTTCATGCAAAAATTTTAAAAAATTTTTTAAAAACCTTTGGTTTCAAAACCAAAAAACGCCAAAAACCCAAAATTAAAATTTTTAAAAATTTTAAAAAAAAAGCCATTTTTCTTTTAAAAAAATAAAAAAAAACTACACGTTTTCAATAACATTTAAAAAACATTAAAATCTTTGACCCCCAAAAAACCAAAAATTTAAAAAATTAAAAACCATAACATGTAAAAGGGCTTCTCCACCTTTCTGAAATTTTAATAAATTATAAAAAAAAATTAAAAATTATGATTTCAAAACCTTTTGGCAAAAGGGGGCCAAGGCAAAAAAAAGAAAATGCTTTAAAAATTTTTTAAAAAAATTGAAAAATAATTTTATTTTTAAAAAAAGTGGGAAAAGGGAACCAGGCCCAAAAAAAAAACCCCCCCCGAACCCACCCCTCTTCCACTTCCTCCAAAAATTTAAAAAAAACACACCAAAAACGGTTTAATAAATTTCCCCGATTTAAAAATTAAAAAAATTGAAACCAAAAAACAAAAAAATTTTAAAAAAATAAATTTTTTCGAGAATTTAATTGTATTAAACCCGAAAAAAAAAAAAACAACGGGCCCAATTTAAAAAAAAAACAACCTCAAAAAACCGGGTTTCATGTCGGATACCTCAAGTATCAGGGGGGGAAAAAAAATTTTTCCCCCTTTAAAAAAAGGGAAATTTTAACCAAAAACCCCCATTGCACAAAATTTAAATTTTTAAAAAAAAATTTCCCCCCCGCCTTTCCGTTTAATTTTAAAAAATTTTTTTAAAAAACTTGGCCCCAAAAAAAACCCTTTTTGGGAAAAAAAAAAATTTTCCAAAGTATTTTAAAAAATTTAAAAAAATTTAAAAAGGGTAATCATGGAAAAAAGCTAGAAAACAAAAACTTCCCGGGAAACCTTTTACGCAGGGGAAAAAGGGGCATGTTTTCCCCCCCAGTCCCAAACTTAAAAACAAATAAATTAAAAAACCAAAAAACCCAAAATAATTTTAAACCCAAAACAATGGTTTTTTTTTAGTAATAAAAAAAACCCCTTTTTTCCCCGCTTGCCTACCAAAATGTGACCCTCAAAAAAATTTTTAGTAAACAAAAAAAACTTTAAAAAACCCCTGGGGAAACCCTTTTTTTAAAACCTTTCAGGAAAAATTTTTTGGGGATTTTTAAAAATTAACATTAAAGCATACAAAATTCCCCTTGGAACAAAAAAATTTTTTTTAAATCCCCAACCTTGGAAAAATTAACCCCCTTTTTATGCATTTCCCCCAAAATTTTAAAAACAAAAAATTTTTAACCCCCCCGTGGGTACTAAAAATTTTTTACTGTAAGATTATATTAGTTTAACTGAATAAAAGTGGGGGGGGGGGGTAGGTTACACATGGATATATCCATCAAGGAAAAAACACTTGTACATAATCCCACCACGTACCAGATATTCTCTGGTGGTCACTTGATGTAGCTGGATCACTCATAACCTATCCAATTTCAACATACCTAACTGGCCAGTTTTCAGTCTGCTATAACTAGAAGGGATACTTAACTGTGGGTGATTGATGCTCCTTATTTCCTCCATTCACCATCACATTTCGATGTCCCCGCTACACCCACACGGTTCTTATTCCAGCAGGGGCGAGTATCCGTTGGTTTTTTCCCGGTTTAGAAGTCGTGACCCATAAAAAAATTCACTATCCTCGAGAAAAGGAACACGAGATAAACAGATGCTCACTCTAAGAACGGCGACTCATTTCACTTCACACATTCTCTTAACTTGGTGTTATTATCACTGATTACTTCTTAGTCCACCATTAACGGTTAATGTCTCCTAATTATTATACACATTGAAGGCCACTCCATTAAGATCTGAGACCGATGAGTGATGATTAAACCACGGGTATGTTAACCCGGGACACACTCCATGGCGACGCACCAACCACCACCGGTCCTACCATTGTTCACGCATTTTACCACTTTATTACGGTGGTCCCGTAAATCACGTTCCCTCACTCTTCACCAGGAACAGTTACGACACTTCCTATTATGAAATGAGGCCTATATTAATCCTTAGGCCGCCGTGAACCCCAATTTCCTGGTCCCATGTTTTCACAGCCTCCTCACTACATTCAAAACACTCCCGCCGCTCCATGCACTGTGTCGACCTGTCTCCCTGCACATCCGCGCAGGCGCAAAGGGAACCCTGTTGGTTCTATTCAAAATACAATTTAGAACAACAGTAATGCATTAATCATGTATATTTACATTATAAAAAAATATACAGTATAATTATGGGAATTTATTTTCCACACTTACCTATCCTAATCTATGCAGAGCATTTCAGGTAAATTAGGTTAATTTTGTCCCCAGGATGCGACCCACACCAGTCGACTAACGCCCTGATACATATTGCTTCATATTCATGATCTCAAAGGTTAGATAAGGTTTGTCAGGAAACAGGACAAGTCTTAGTATACGAGGACCCACAGCTGGAGCTTTAGGTCATCTGACCGAGGCCTTCCACTGGCTTACCCCTTTAAAATGGTTATAATTACAACCATTATTAATATTTGACAGTTATATTGATCTAAGATGAATTTTACAAAGGTTACAACTTCCTAAATCTGTAGTTGTTATTCATACTAGGACAGTATAGGTAATACGTCAATATATATTTTTATTCAGTTATTTTAAGTTAACTCTACTAAATGCTTATAACATGAGTTCTCTCAATTTAAATATATGTTATAAATTCTAAGCTTACGTGTAAACAGGTTCATCAATTTTATTTTAGTTTACCATTTATTACATGCATTTTCTTCTTTTCAAAATAACAGAAAATGATATAATGGTAAAGAGGGACAACTTAACAATTACATATATTATTGCACCAGCTAAATCTGTTTGAAAATGTTAATATTAAAATCAAATTCAAAGTCTAAATTTATCTAGTAATCAAGAAATGGCTATAATCATAACCATAATATTTAAAGGGGGTTGAGGAATAACCCAGAGAAAGGCCTCGGTTAACGACCAAAAGCTTCTGACCCGCGTCAGGAAACACTTGTCCTGTGTCCTGACAAACCTTACCAAACCTTTCATTTCCTTGTATGCTGTACAAGGATAATGTGGTTTACGTGAAATAAAACATTGCTCTCTAAGCTCCCTTTAAAGACCCTAGTGGAAATAAACAAGGACCCCAATGGAAATAAGCAAGGACTCCAGTGGAAATAAGCAAGGACTCCAGTGGAAATAAGCAAGGACTCTAGTGGAAATAAGCAAGGACTCCAGTGGAAATAAGCAAGGACTCCAGTGGAAATAAGATAAGATAAGATAAGATTTCGTTCGGATTTTTAACCCCGGAGGGTTAGCCACCCAGGATAACCCAAGAAAGTCAGTGCGTCATCGAGGACTGTCTAACTTATTTCCATTGGGGTCCTTAATCTTGTCCCCCAGGATGCGACCCACACCAGTCGACTAACACCCAGGTACCTATTTGCTGCTAGGTGAACAGGACAACAGGTGTAAGGAAACGTGTCGAAATGTTTCCACCCGCCGGGAATCGAACCCGGGCCCTCCGTGTGTGAAGCGGGAGCTGTAGCCACCAGGCCACCGGGACTCTAGTGGAAATAAGCAGGGACTCCAGTAAAAATAAGCAAGAACCCCAATGGAAGTAAACAAGACTCCAGTGGAAATAAGCAAGGACCCCAATGGAAGTAAGCAAGTAAGTAAACAAGACCCCAATGGAAATAAGCAAGTACCCCAATGGAAATAAACAAGACTCCAATGGAAATAAACAAGGATCCCAATGGAAATAACAAGGATCCCAATGGAAATTTAAAAAAGGATCCCAATGGAAAAAAAACAAGGGTCCCCCAAAGGAAATAAACAAGGATCCCAATGGAAATAAACAAGGATCCCAATGGAAATAAACAAGGATCCCAAGGAAATAAAACAAGGATCCCAATGAAATAAACAAGGATCCCAATGGAAATAAACAAGGATCCCAATGGAAATAAACAAGGATCCCAATGGAAATAAACAAGGATCCCAATGGAAATAAACAAGGATCCCAATGGAAATAAACAAGGATCCCAATGGAAATAAACAAGGATCCCAATGGAAATAAACAAGGATCCCAATGGAAATAAACAAGGATCCCAATGGAAATAAACAAGGATCCCAATGGAAATAAACAAGGATCCCAATGGAAATAAGCAAGTACCCCAATGGAAATAAACAAGGATCCCAATGGAAATGAACAAGGATCCCAATGGAAATAAACAAGGATCCCAATGGAAATAAACAAGGATCCCAATGGAAATAAGCAAGTACCCCAATGGAAATAAACAAGGAAACCCAATGGGAAAAAAACAAGGATCCCAATGGAAATAAACAAGGATCCCAATGGAAATAAGCAAGTACCCCAATGGAAATAAACAAGGATCCCAATGGAAATAAACAAGGACCCCAATGGAAATAAACAAGGATCCCAATGGAAATAAACAAGGATCCCAATGGAAATAAACAAGGACCCCAATGGAAATAAACAAGGATCCCAATGGAAATAAACAAGGACCCCAATGGAAATAAACAAGGATCCCAATGGAAATAAAAAAGGACCCCAAT
>NW_026464580.1:0-14730 GCF_026875155.1 Cherax quadricarinatus
TCATTCAAACATAAAAATCGCGTATGGATTCCTGAAAATGGGAAAACGTTCCAATACCTCTTAAGTTCTGAGAGCCCCTCGGAAGGGGATTTCTGGCTAAAAGACAGACAGACAAAGACAGAACACACACCACACACAACACACACACACACAAAAACCCCACACACAACACACAACACCACCCCACACAACACCCACACACCACACACACACACACACACACATGTATACCTCTACGAGGCCCCTACTGGGGTAGCAGCACCCGTTTTGGGAATTTCCCCACCTGGTCAAGCACGCAAGAAATTTGAGAAAGGCAAAGGTTTGCAACAAACTGTCCCAAGCTACGGGGGTTGTCCACAAGAAAGGTTTAGGAAATCGGCCTGAGACATGGAGGCTAGAGGGGCAGGGGAACAGATAACGACATATAAAATACTGCGCGGAATTTACAAGGTGGAAAAGAAAGGGATGTTCCCAAAATGGGACACAGACACAAGAGGTCACAATTGGAAGTTTTTAAAACTCAGTGATCAAAGGGAGTTTTGGAATATTTTTCAGTCATAAGTAGTAGGGCCTTTGGGAAAGCCTAGAAAAGGGGTGTAGTGGAGGCGGGAAACCCTACATAGTTTTAAAAGGGGAGTATGAGGGGCTCATGGGGGGAGGGGGGGGGGACCCATACAATCAGCGAAAAGGGGGCCAGGACTTGACCCCGACCCCCGCAAACCCCAAATAAGTGAGTAAAAAATAGGGGAGTACACACACACACACCACACACACACAACACACACACAACACACACACACACACACACACACACACACACACACCACACACACCAACCCCCACCACACACAAACCCCCCACACAACGCACCACCACCCCACAAAACCCACACACACCACACACCACACACACACCACACCAACACACACACCACCACACACACACCCCCCCCCAAAACCCCCACACACCCCCACACCACACACAACACACCACACACACACACCAAACACACAAACACACACACACACAACACCAAACCCCCACCCCCCCCCCAACACACACACACACACAACAACAAAACACACACACCACACACACACACACACACCCCACTCAAACACACCCCACACACACCCCCACACCACCCAAACCAACAAACCCCCAAAAAACCCCCCCCAAAACACCACCCACACACCCCCAAACCCACACACACACAAAAACACCACACACACACACACCAAAAACCCCACCACACCACACACACCCAAAACCCCACCCCACCACAACCCACCACACCCACCAACACAACCACACCACCCACACCCACCACCCACACACCACACCACACCCTACACACCACACAACCACACAAAAACACCACACCCCCACACACCCACACCACACCACACCACACACCACACACCACACCTACACACACACACACCCCCACCCCAAACACACCACACCCAGGGCCAAACCCCCCCATCCAACACACACAACACCCCCACAACCCCACACACCCCACACACAACAACCAAAACACACACACACACTGGACCTTAAAACAAAATAAATAAACTACCACACACTCCCAAATTTTAAAACACCCACAAAAACCACCTGTTGGGTTTGTTTTTGGGGGGTTTTAAGCCTTTAGTCCGTTAGATTGGCATTTCATCCTCATTTTTAAGATTAAAAAATACTGTTGGGGGTTGTGGGGGGCCTGGGGGGAACCTGGGGTTTAGTCCCTGTAGATAAATTTTTTAACCCAATTACTTGGGGTTTTAAAAGGGTAGAAGTGTTAAGTGCTAGAATCACTTTTGGCAGTTTTTAAAATTTTAACGGGTTTATCAAACCGGTTTTTAAATTAGCAGTTTTTGAATACTTAAAGTGGGGGGCACACACACACACACAAAACACACACACCCCAACGCACACGCAAAACGCACACACCCCATACACACCACAATACCACACATACACACAACTACACACACCCCCACTTTACACAAAACAACAAAAATAACACACATAAAAACAAAACAAAAACGCACACAGGAACAACCCATTTTTAAAGCTTTTTAGTACACACGCAAACACACATACACGGTTTTTTCACACCGCCCTTTTAAAACCCGGACCATCTGAACCTTTCTCCCCCCCCCCCCTTTTTCTAAAACAAAGTGGACTTTCTTTTAACCTCCTAAACCATTATATTTTCTCTCTCTTTACCTATCTCTCTTTTTCTATCCCCCCCCTTTTTTTCCCCCCTCTAACATCTCTTACCTCTAACACCCCCCCCCCCCCTCTAACACTCTCCCCTTTTAACATCTGTCCCCTCCCTTTATCTCTCCCCCTTTTTTTTTCCCCCCCAACCTCCCCCCCTCTCCCCCCCTAGCCTCCCCTCCCCTCCCCGCTTTTCCCAAATCTCCCCCCTTTTTCCCCCCCCTTCTCCCCCTATTTCCCTTCCCTTTTCCCCCTTCCCCCCCTTTCCCTCCCTCCCCCCCCTCCCATCCCCCCCTCTTTTCATCTTTTCCTCTTCTCCCCCTTTCTCCCCTCTCTTCTTCTCCCCCTCTTTTCCCCTCTTGGGCTCTCTCCCCTTCTCTTCCCCGCTCTTTTCTCTTGCCTTCCTCTCTCTCTCTTTTTGCTCTCTCTTTGCCCCCTGTCTCTCTCTTTTCTTGCTCTCCCCTCTCTCTTGCTCCTATCTCTCTTGGCTCTCTCTCTTGCTCTCCTCCTTGCTCTCTCTCTTGTCTCTCTTCTTGCCTCTCCTCTCTTGCTCTTCTCTCTCTCTTTTTTCTCTCTCTCTCCTCTTGCTCTCTTCCCCCTACTTGCTCTCTCTCTTGCTCTCTCTCTTTTCCTTGCTCTCATCTTTGCTCCCCTCTCCCTTGCTCTCTTTTCTCTCTTGCTCTCTCCCCCCTTTTTGCTCTCTCCTCCCTCTTGCTCTCTCTCTCTCTTGCTCTCCCCTTCTTGCTCTTTTCCCCTTCTTGCTCTCTCTTTTCTTTTGCCTCTCTTCTCTCTCTTTGCTCTCTCTCTTGTTTCTCTCTCTTGCTCCCCTTTTCATCTCTTTGTCTCTCTCTCTTCTTGCTCTCTCTTTTCCCCCCCGCTCTCTCTCGCTCTTTTTGCTCTCTCTTTTCTCTCTTGCTTTTCTCCCTCTTTGCTCTCTTTTCTCTCTTGCTCTCTCTCTTCTCCCCTTTTCTTCTCTTGCTCTCTCTGTTTTTCTCTCTCCCCCTTGTTCTTTTTCTCTTTCCCTCCTCTCTCTCTTTTTGCTTCTCCTCTCCCTGCTCTTTTTCCTCTCCGCTCCCCTCTCTTCTTTTGCTCCTTCTCTTGCTCTCTCTCTCCCCTTTTGGGCCTCTCTCTCTTGCCCCTTCTTCTTGCTCTTTTCTTTTTGCTCTCTCTCTTTTCTCTCTTCTTCTCTCTTTCTCTTTTGGGGGGGGGGGGGGGCCTTCCCCCTCTCTTCTCTTGCTCTCCTCTCTTTTTGCTCCCCTCTCTCTCTTGTTTCTCCCCTCCCCTTCTCTTGCTTCTCTCTTGTTTCTCTCTCTCTTTTGCTCTCTCTCCCCTCTTTGCTCTCTCTCTCTCTTTTTGCTCTCTCTCTTTTTTGCTCCCCCTTCCCCTTTGCTCCCCTCTCCCTATTGTTCTCTCTCTCTTGCTCCTCTCTTGCTCTCTCCCCTTTTTTGCTTTTCTCTCTCCCCTCCCCTTGTTTCGTCTCTTGCTCTCTCTCTCCCTTGCTCTCCCTCCTTTTTTGCTCTCTCTCTCTCTTGTTTCCCCTTTTGCTCTCTCTCTCTTCTCTTGCTCCCCTCTCTTGCTCTCCCCTCCTCTCTTGTTCTCTCTTTGCTTTTCCCCCTTCTCTCTCTTTGCTCCTCTCCTTGCTCTTTTTCCCCTTTTCCTGCTCTCTCTTTCCCCCTTGCTCTCTCTCTCTCTTGCCTCTCTCTCTCTTGCTCTCTCTCGCCCCCCATTTTCCCTTCTAACTCCCCCCCTCTCCTACTCTTAAAAAAAAAAAAAAAAAAAAAAAAAAAAAAAAAAAAAAAAAAAAAAAAAAAAAAAAAAAAAAAAAAAAAAAAGGGTGGGGACTCGCAGGACCCAAGGATCGATGAGAGGGGTTTCGGGTAGGGAGGAGGTCCAAAAAAAGGGAGGGGGGGGGGCAGGGGGGGGGGAAAAGGGGGGAAAAAAAGAGTGGGGGGGGAAAATTAGGAGGGGGCTTTTGGGGGGGGGGGAAAAAATGGAGAAAAGAGCTCGGGGGAAAAAGGAAAAAGGTGGTTGGAAAAGGAACAAAAAATTTGGGGGGCCCACAATTTCGAAACTGCGTAGCCAAGATAAGGGGTCCTAGAAGTTGAAAAAAATAGGGGGGACCCGATTTTTCAGGGGCAGTGACCAGAGAAGACAAGCATATAAAAGCTGCGAGGCTGAACAGGAAGGAAGGAATTATAAATTTAAAGTGGGTCACATAAACCTGCCAAGGAGGCCCCAAGGATTTGAAAGGGAAGATCAATGGTTCCCAAAATGGAGGGGTTTAAATAGGTCGAATGCTAAAGGCACAACAAGGCTACAAGACCCACGGGAAAAAAAATAAAGGGGAGAAACTGACCACTTTACAGGCAGGACCCCCAACCCAACGGGGGTTTGGGGAAAATGCGGGGGAAGAAAGGGCAAAATCAGTTTTTTATCCAAGGGGGCTTCAGGAGAGAGGGGAAAAGGACACACATTTAAAAAGGGGGCGGGAAAGAAAGGAAAGGAGATTGAAAAAAATCAAACAGAAATAGGTAAAAAAGGGAAGAGAGGGACGAGTTTTGTAAATTTTAAGAAAAATAGGGGGGTACTAAAGGTGAAAAAAACCAAACCAATCAAGCTGTTTCTCAGGACGGAAACATGCGGAACGGGAAATCCCCCCCCAAGAGAAACCACGATTGAAATACTGGGAAGGGTAAGGGGGTTTTCCCTTAGAAGAACAGAACAAAATCAAAACGACGGAAAGCTGAGGGAGAGGAAAAAAAAAGCAAAAGGGAGCTAGGAAAAGAGAAAAGGGAGGGGAACCACCCAAAGGTTGTCGAGCGGGACAGAACAGAAAGGGCAAACCCCACACACAACTATTTCCAGAACCCAAAACAACCTATCACCCATCCCAAACACCACCCCCTTCCCTACCCACAGCCTCCACCCAACACCAAGCAATAGAACCCCACAGTATGCCCCCCGGTTTTCTCCCCCCCCTCACAGGCCCCCCAACCCCCATTTTGGAAAGGAAACTAAAAGGTATGGTACAAAAACGCTGAGGAATAACAAATAATGGGGGGAAAGGGGCAAGAAAAGTAAAAGGGAAGCTCACCGGCCCATCATAGCCTCAAAAAAACCAAGCTTACAGGTTGAAAACAATGCCATTCTTTCCAAGGGGATCCCCAAATTTCCTGGGGAAAAGACAGAGGGAACGGGGGGGGTGGAGGAGTGGCGTTGTTTTATAAAAATGTTTGGAAATTTTTGATGAGCTGGAGAGAGAAGATAGCGGAGAAGAAAGGGGTTACTTAGGGGGAACATTTTCCCTCTGGGGGTTTCCCAAAGGGTTTGGTAATACCCGTGATTTTTAAAACCCCCCCCCAAGAACACGGGGAAGGCCAAGGAAAAGAGTACGACGAGGCATAGAGGGGATGGTTGACACACTAGCTAGAGGGGCCCAGAAGAGTCTGAAATGCGGGGCCCAAAGCCCCTGATCAGGGGGGATTTTAAAACCCACAAGGAGATAGATTGGAGAATTTGGGGACCCAAGGGGGGCCCCCAAGATACTTGGAGGGCTAAGATAAATGGAGGTGGACTGGAGAAACTTCATGTACCAACACGAAAGGGAAAACTAAAAGGGAGGAGAGGAGGGGGAGAACCAGAAAGGCTGGACTTAGTATTCACCTTCAGTGGGTGCAGATATCGGGGGACACCCCCACATATGAAAGCCCCCTTGGGGCCAGTGACCATGTGGTTGTAAGCTTCAAATTTACACAGTAGAGCTAAAATGGAGGGAGAAGCAAAGGGAAGGCCCCGGACGAAAAGAAGCCCAAAATACAAGAAAGGGGGTACACAGGGAAAGAGGAATACCTGAACGGGGTTTATGGGACAGAGAAATCCCCCCCCATTAAATGAGAAAGAAGGAATATGTGCAATAAAATGCAAGGGGGCTGAGGAGAGGTTTGTACCCCCAAAGGGGAAACCCGGGGGTAATGAAAAAAAACCAGGAAAGAGCCCCCTGGTTTTACCCAAAAGGGGCAGGGGGGGCAAAAAAACCCAAATGTTTCTAGGGAATGGAAGAAATATAGAAGGCAAAGGACCCGGAGAATAAGGAGAACAGTTCCCTAAAAGCCAGAAAATGAAAAATGCACAGTAAAAAGGGAAAGGGCCCCCAAAACCAATTTTGAAAAAGACTAGCAGCGGGAAAAACCCAAAATTTACCCCAAAATGTTGTACAGCCACATTTAGGAGGAAAAAAAACAGTCAAGGACCAGGTAAACAGGCTAAGGAAGGGGGGAGGGAGACAAAAGGAAATGACCGGGGAATATGTGAAGAAAATCAACAAGAGATTCAAAGAAGTTTTTCCAGAGGAGACAGAAGGGGGCTCCAGAAAGACGGAAAAGGTGGGGCACACCACCAAAATCTGGCACAGTGCAAAAACAACCGAGGGGAAAAAGTGAAAGGCTTCTGAGTGAGCTAGGGTACCTCAAAGGGGAATGGGGCCAGATAAAATTTTCCCCATGGGTAATTTAGAGGGGAAACAGAGGGGCTATGGGTACCCCCAACAACAATATTCAATACATCTATGAAACAGGGGGATTGCCTGAGGGAAAGGAAAACGCAAAAATAGGGCCCCCCAATTTTTTAAAAAAAAGGGGGAAAAGACAGAAGCATTAAACTACAGCCCTGTCCCTGACATGTTATGTATGCAAAAACAAAGGGGAAGATTATCAGGAGAAAAAGTGGTGGAACACCCAGAAAGGAAAGATTCATCAACAGCAAACCAGCATGGTTTCAGGGGCGGGGGGAAAACCGTTTTCACAAACCTTTCTGGGGTTCTAGGGCATGGTGACAGCCAGTAAGACAAAAAGAGGAAAAGGGGGGGGGTGGATTTCATTTTTTCCCCCCTTGGGCTGCAAGAAGGCGTTTTTACAAAAGTTCCCACACCCAAAAGATTGGGGCAAAAATGGGGGACCAAGCAGGGGTTTAAAAGGGAAGGCACTACAAAGGATCGGGAATCTTGTCGGAAGAAGCAGGGGAAATCATGGTACGTGGCGAGGGGGGTCAGAGGGGGCACCTGTGACCACGGGGTCCCCCAGGGGGCAGTCCTAGGGGGCCAGGGGCCGTTTTTTGGGGGATTTTTAAAAGACATGACGGAAGGAATAGACCCCGGGGGGTGTCCCTGTTTGCAGATGCGGAAGTTTTATGAGAAGAAAACATCGTTTGAAGACCCGGGAGAACTACAAAGGGATCTGGACCCGGCTGCAGAAAGGTCCCGGGAATTGGCTCCTGGGTTCAATTTCCCCCCCGTTTCAAAACCCTGAAGATTGGGGAAGGGGAAAAAAAGGCCGCAAACGGGAAAATAAAAGTCTTTGGGGGTCAAGGGCTACAAACCTCACTCAAGGAAAAAAAACTTGGGGTGAGTATCACCAGGCACATCTCCTTAAGCGCAAAATCAACCAAATAACTGCTGCGCAAATTTGGGGGCCCACAAAAAACAGAAACGCATTCCGACATTTTTTAATAAGGAATCGTTTTGGACCCTGGGACCGTATACGTTAGGGCCCCTATTGGAGTATGCGGCACCAGTTTTTTGGAAAACCCCCCCTACCAAGGGACCCTAAAGAAAAATAAAAGAAAGTTTCAAAGGTTTGCAAAAAAGACTATCCCAAGCTAAGAGGTATGTCCCCACGAGGAGAGGTTTTAAGGGGAAAAACCAAAAATGAGACACTGGGGGACAGGAAAGATAGGGGGGGCATGATAACGACCCTACAAAAAAACGAGAGGAATTTTACAGGTTTGGGCAAAGAAGGATGTTCCCGAATTGGACACCCGTAACAAGGGGGCACAGTTGGAAGCTAAAGACACAGTGAAACCAGGGGTGTTTGGAAGTATTTTTTCAGCCACAGAGTAGTAGTAAAATGGAAAAAGTTTGGGGAAGCGATGAAATGGAGGCAGGGTCCCCTACAACTTTAAAACCCGAGGTATGGGTTAAAACTCACGGGTCAGGGAGGGGTACCTAGTAGCGATCAGTGAAAAAGGGCGGGGCCAGGAGCTCGGACTCGCCCCCGCAAAATCCCAAATAGGTGGTACAACTAGGTGATTTCACACACAAAAAACACACACACCACACACACAAACACACACACACACAACAAAGGGGTTTGTCCCTGGGGCAGGGTGATCTGAAATTGATGAGAAGAATTCAACGAAAAGAGGGGCTAGGAAGAACAAAAAAGGGAAACTGGGGCAGGGGCAGGCCTGGTCCAATCCCCCGGAGTTCAAACCCCCCCAAGGCAAAATCCTTTAAGATTTTGGGGAAGGGGAAAGAAGACCGCAGACGGATTCAGCCCGGGGGCCACAGAAATTTCAAACCTCATCAAGGGGAAAAAAAATTTTTGGTGTGAGTATAACACTGGGAACATTTTTCCCGAGGGCCCCATAAAAACCCAAAAAACTGCTGCGCATAATGCGCCTAGAAACCTAAGAACGCATTCCCACATCTAAATAAAGAGTCATTCAGCCTCGTACATGTGTACGTGAGGCCCCTATTGGGAAAAATGGAGGAGTTTTGGGGCCCCCCGGGCCCAGCCAAGTATTAAGGAACTAGACAAAAATAAAAAAGGTTTGCAACAAGGGCTAGCCCGGACTGAAAGGGGGATGTCCCCACGAGGGGGAGGTTTTAAAGGGGAAAACGACCTGAAAGACACTAGAGGACAGGAGAGTTAAAGGGGTGAATGTTTAAAGGTATAAAAACTGAGAGGGTTTTGACAAAGGGGGACAGAGACAGGATGCTGAAGGAAAGGGACAAAAGGAATGAAGGGGTAACAGTTTTAAGCTGAAGGGGGCCCGATGAACCACAGGGGATTTTTGGAAGTATTTCTTCAGTCACAGACTTTCCCGGAAATGGAATAGCCCCGGGTAGTGATGTAGTGGAGCCCGGTTTCCCTACTAGCTTTTTAAAAGAGGTTTATAAGGGTTTACTAAGCAGGAAGTGTGATGGGGGAGCAGCCAGGGGGAAGAGGCGGGGGGCCCGGGGTGTGACTCGACCCCCAAAAACCTAACTAGGTGATATAGCTAGGTGAAATGAGGTGCGCGCCCTGCACCCCCACACACACACACATACACACACACACACACACACCACCACACACACACACACAAAACACACAACACACACACACACACAAAACACACACACCCCACACACCACCAAACGGGCACCTGGCAAACCCTGGAAATAGGTTCCGATTTTCCCTTTGAAGGAATCGTTCAAGACACGTCCCTCAGGCCCTAAATGGAGGGGTGCAGCTTAGGGTTTTGGGAAAACACCCTTGTCAAACACGTCAAGAAAAATTTTGAGAAAATGCAAAGGGTTTTCCCAAAAAGGGGTTTTTTTTCCCGGGGCCCGAGGCATTTTCCTTCGAAGAAAGGGTTTAGGGGAAAACAGACTGACGCCCTTTTGGGGGACAGACGGGGGAGGGGGGACATGATAACGACATACAAAATACTGTGTGGAATAGATAAGGTAGACAGAGACAGGTTGTTCCAGAGAGAGGACACAGAAACAAGGGGTCACAATGGGAGCTGAAGACTCAGACGAGTCATAGGGATGTTAGGAAGTATTTCGTCAGTCATAGTGTCATCAGAAGTGGAATAGCCTAACAAGTGATGTAGTGGAGGCAGGAACCATACATATCTTTAAGACGAGGTATGACAAAGCTCTGGAAGCAGAGAGAGAGGAGAGAGACACACACACTACCACACACACTACCACAACACACTACCACACACACTACCCCACACACTACCACACCACACACTACCCCACACACTACCCCACACACTACCACACACACTACCACACACACACTACCACACACTCACTACCACACACACACTACCCACACACACACTACCACACACACACTACCACACACACACTACCACACACACACTACCACACACACACACACTACATACACACACACTACCATAACACACACTACCACACACAATAACTACCACACACATACTACCACACACACATACTACCACACACATACTAGCAGATGAACAAGGAGGCTTTAGGAAAGGTAGGGGGTGTGTGGACCAGGTGTTTACAGTGAAACATATAAGTGAACAGTATTTAGATAAGGCTAAAGAGGTCTTTGTGGCATTTATGGATTTGGAAAAGGCGTATGACAGGGTGGATAGGGGGGCAATGTGGCAGATGTTGCAAGTGTATGGTGTAGGAGGTAGGTTACTGAAAGCAGTGAAGAGTTTTTACGAGGATAGTGAGGCTCAAGTTAGAGTGTGTAGGAAAGAGGGAAATTATTTCCCAGTAAAAGTAGGCCTTAGACAAGGATGTGTGATTTCACCGTGGTTGTTTAATATATTTATGGATGGGGTTGTAAGAGAAGTAAATGCGAGGGTCTTGGCAAGAGGCGTGGAGTTAAAAGATAAAGAATCACACACAAAGTAGGAGTTGTCACAGTTGCTCTTTGCTGATGACACTGTGCTCTTGGGAGATTCTGAAGAGAAGTTGCAGAGATTGGTGGATGAATTTGGTAGGGTGTGCAAAAGAAGAAAATTAAAGGTGAATACAGGAAAGAGTAAGGTTATGAGGATAACAAAAAGATTAGGTGATGAAAGATTGAATATCAGATTGGAGGGAGAGAGTATGGAGGAGGTGAATGTATTCAGATATTTGGGAGTGGACGTGTCAGCGGATGTGTCTATGAAAGACGAGGTAAATCATAGAATTGATGAGGGGAAAAGAGTGAGTGGTGCACTTAGGAGTCTGTGGATGTGGAGACAAAGAACTTTGTCCTTGGAGGCAAAGAGGGGAATGTATGAGAGTATAGTTTTACCAACGCTCTTATATGGGTGTGAAGCATGGGTGATGAATGTTGCAGCGAGGAGAAGGCTGGAGGCAGTGGAGATGTCATGTCTGAGGGCAATGTGTGGTGTGAATATAATGCAGAGAATTCGTAGTTTGGAAGTTAGGAGGAGGTGCGGGATTACCAAAACTGTTGTCCAGAGGGCTGAGGAAGGGTTGTTGAGGTGGTTCGGACATGTAGAGAGAATGGAGCGAAACAGAATGACTTCAAGAGTGTATCAGTCCGTAGTGGAAGGAAGGCGGGTTAGGGGTCGGCCTAGGAAAGGTTGGAGAGAGGGGGTAAAGGAGGTTTTGTGTGCGAGGGGCTTGGACTTCCAGCAGGCATGCGTGAGCGTGTTTGATAGGAGTGAATGGAGACAAATGGTTTTTAATACTTGACGTGCTGTTGGAGTGTGAGCAAAGTAACATTTATGAAGGGGTTCAGGGAAACCGGCAGGCCGGACTTGAGTCCTGGAGATGGGAAGTACAGTGCCTGCACTCTGAAGGAGGGGCGTTAATGTTGCAGTTTAAAAACTGTAGTGTAAAGCACCCTTCTGGCAAGACAGTGATGGAGTGAATGATGGTGAAAGTTTTTCTTTTTTTCCGGGCCACCCTCCCCTTGGTGGGAATCGGCCAGTGTGAAAAAAAAAATTTAAAAAAAAAACACACACCAAAAAACACACTACCCCCACAACACTACCACACACTACCACACACACTAACACAAAACAAACACACACACACTTTACACACACACAAAACCCACAACACACACACACACCAACACACACACAAAACCACACCACCAACACACCCCCCCCAACACACAAAACCCAATGAAAGTGGAGGCAGGACCATACATAGTTTTAAAAGAAAGGGGTACGATAAAGGGCTCATGGTTTCAGGGAAGTGCCCCTAGTAGCGACCATTTTGAAAAAGGGGGGGCCAGGAGCTTGGACCGCCCCTGAAATCAATAAGGGGGGGGGGTTAAAACCCAATAGGTAAATAAACAGGGAACACAAAAACACCACCACACACACACGTACTCATAAAACAACGGGCCTAGTGTCTAATCGCAAGGTGCCTAGGACAAAATGGTAACAAACTAACAGGAGCTCGGGCCGACCCCCGCAACCCAACTGGGTGAGTACACACACCCAAAAACACACACCACACACACCACACACACACACACACCCCACACACACACACAACACACACATACACACACACCCCCAGGCCTGTGTCAAAACGACATGTCCTGGGAAACCAAAAATGGAAACCCAAAACAAAAAACACACACACACACAAAACACACATCAACACACACACACACCACACACCCACACACACACACACCACGCTAAAGGGAGAAAGATTTTGGGGTGAAAAAAACCCCCGGGGGGGGAGTCTACAAAGGGGCACACATCATCCGGGAAAAACGCTGGCGGGGCAAAGGGGGCGCCGGGGAAACCTGAAAAACAGCGCTCCGATACTTTAGCAAGGAATCGTTCAAGACCCCTTGTAAAACCGTGTACGCAGGCCCAAACCCCAAAACCCTTTTTTGGAACCCGCACTTGATCAAGTACGTAAAAAAAATTTAAGAGGAAGTCCCAAATTTTTTGCGAAAAGGGTTTTAGTTCCAGAGCTAAGGGGAAGTCCTTTAAGAAAGATTGGGGGAAAAATCGGTCTGACGAAAACGGGGGAAACAGGAGGGTCAGGGGAACATGAAACGACATAAAAAAAATACGGGCACGGAATGGGAAAAAGGGGACAAAGGAGGATGTTCCAGGGGGGGGGACACCGAAACAAGAGATCACAATTGGAAGTTTTAAGAATCAGATGAGTCAAAGGGTGTTAGGAAGTATTTTTTTCAGTATAGAAATTGTAAAATCATGGGGAAAACCCAAAAGTGACCTAGTGGGGGGCGGGAACCATACATAGTTTTAAGATAACAAAAAAGGGACAAAACCGTGACTGGAACGATCAAAAAATCACCCCCACATAAAAAGAGAAACTTTACGACGAAAGTTTTCGGTCCGACTTTTGAACCCTTTACAAAGTCACACTAACCGAAGTGGAGCAGGAGGCTATATATAAACAGGAAAGGTGGGGGTAGTAGTAGTAGTAGTACAAGAATGGGATATAATACCGACAAAAATGAAAAATTTAAAACACATGCCAACACCCTGGCATCCCTACGTAGACGTTTTCCCCCAACCAGGCCCAAACCCCCTGGAAAGGGGGAAAAGTCCCCCAAAAAAAGACAAAAAGACAACCCCCCACATGTGTCTTAATTTCATCAGTAGTAAATAGTAGTAGTGGAAGAGGTGTAGTAGTGGGGAGTGGGGAAAAAGTGGGGAATAAGGAGGACGAGCCATCAAATTTTTCAAAAAAAGGGAAAGGGGGGCACTGGGAAGAGAGCCCAGGTGCCCACAAAGGAAGGGGAACACAGGGGTTCGTGAAAGGGAAAGGGGGTGAAATAAATGAAGAAGGAACAGAAAAAACGAGACAGAAGAGAGAAAGGAAAAACCCAGAGGGGAAAAAAGGAAAGGGAGGGAAAAAGAAAAAAAAAAAGAAAAAATGAGGGGTCAGGTTTAAATTAAAAGGGGTTCTGAAAATTTTGGGGATTTTGCAAGTAGTGGGAGAGGAAGGCAAACTAAAAGAGACGGGAAACCAGGGGTAAGATTCATAAAAAGGAAAATTTTTGTATTAGAGAGGATTCAACTAGACGGGGGACTGGTTTTGGGGTTGGAAGTAGGGGAAGGGCAGTTTTAAAACAAAAAGAACCCGTCAATAGGATGGCTATGATCTCCGACGTGGGCAGAAAAGGGGCATTGTTAGTGTCGGCAAGCCTAACCCCAAAAAAATTTTTTTGCTCCCTAAGTCTGTTTAGAAAGAGAACGACCAGTTTTTTTCCGAAGTATTTAAAGAGCAAGGGGGAGCAAGAAAAGAGTTTGACACCCGGGAACCCTCGAAAAGGGAGGGGAGGGTTTTAATGAGAATTTTGGGGCGGGGGGGAAAGGGAAGCTTAGTCTAAGGGAGGGGTTAGATTAAAAAAAGACCGGGAAAAAGTAGGGGAAAGGGAGAGGATAGAAGAGTTTCCCCGGAGTTTGAGAGTTTGGGGAGAGAAGAAAATTTCGTTTAGCCCCCCCAAAAGGGCAAAGTCCTTAAAGAAATGGGAAGGTGCCAAGACGGGAAAAAAGAATTTTTGGGAAAAGTGGGGAAATTTTTTGCTGGAAGGAACTGAGGTCACAAAATGCGGAGGGCAAAGGGAAAGAAAGGGGATAAGAAAAGCTTTTCTTTACAGGGGAAGCAGATAGGAAAAGTGTGAATGTACATGCCACGTGCATAGGTTTTTGGTAAAAAAAAAGGAAAAAAACCGTATCTGAGCGGGGGACATGGACATCAAGGAAAGGAAAAAGGAATTTGATTCCCATTCAGCTTTTAAAATTAATGGAAGGGGCAAGATTATTAAAGCTTCAAAAAAAGGTTTGGGAAAAGACTGGGGTCATGAGGCCACAGAGCAAAATGTCCTCCACAAAAAGCGGTCCCGAGTGAAGGGTTTCACATAAGGGGGAGGAAGGGAAAAACACCCAGAAGTATTCCAAGTAAAGATTTTCAAGGACAGGAGAGAGAGGAGG
>NW_026464582.1:0-14489 GCF_026875155.1 Cherax quadricarinatus
GTTCCAGATTTTAGGGCCTTTGACATACTTTGAATTTTGTAAAGGTTTAGTCGGACACGGGAATGTCTTAGCGAGTTTGTGTCTGGTGTTATGCCTATGGGTTCAGTCATCAACTATCAAGAAGCGTTTTATGTCCAAGGTTAATGGTTGGAATTTAAGATCCTTTAGAGTAGAGCTGCACAGTACTTAAGTGTGTATAACTGAACCGGGAGTAAGTTTAGATCTATAAAGAGTGGGGGTTGTGTTGGCCAGGGATGAATTTAGGATTTATTCTTACTGCGGCTTGTTTCCTTGGGTTAATTATTGTCTTTGAGTGTGTTGCTCAGTTGATTCCCCAAGCACAAATCGTCATAGGTGAGGAAGGATACAATAAGTAGTTGTATAGTGTGAGAAGCAATGTTGCGGCATTTAGTATCGTATCTTGGGAGAGGATCCAACCGTTTTGGATACGTTTTGGTATGTGTTGGGATATGGGTGCTGAAATTCAGGTTGTTGCGATATAGGCCTAGGAATTTACCCTCATTATGTCCTGGCAATTAGAGTATTCGATCTTAATGTTAATTTGCGTCACGTCTGCTCGCTACCAAACATAATATAGTAGGCTTTGTCAGTGTTAAGCTTAATTTATTGGCTGTCATCCCAAGTCGATATTTTGATCAACTCCTCGTAACAATGGTGTAGAGGTGGCAAGATTAGTGTGAGAGATGACATAAGTCGTGTCCCGTCAGATAAGAGAATGGGGTTATGTTGGGATACGTTTGGAAGATCATTGATGTATATGAGAGGAAGAGCAGGACCAAGGACACTTCCCTGCGGTACTCCAGTATCAAGTGCCGTGGTTTTGATCTGTGTCTTTAATGATGACATACTGATACTACCTATTAGTAAGGTAACATTTGAAAATATGCAAGCGCATGGCCTCTTATAACCATAATAGGGTCAGTTTGTGAGTAGGATGCCATGGTCTGCTTGTCAATGCTTTTCTTAGGTCAATAACAATTCCTAGTGTATATTCTATTTTCCAATGGCTGTGTAAAGCAGATCTAGCATTTTTTATGATTGGCATCATTATGCTTTTATTTTTCCTCAATCCAATTGGCAGGTTGAGTATGTTTTTGTGCCGTATAATGAATATAACTCCTGTGTCCGAGTTTCTCAAAGATTTTGGATAGCAATGGTAAATGTGATAGTGCCTATAGTTGTTTAAAATCTGTAGGTCACCACCTATAGTATGGTGTAACCCTTCCGTCTTGAGTAGTTTAGGAAGGTGCTAGTTTCTAGGACCTTGTAAAAAGTAATGAAATAAGCATGCGAACAGCGACATGGGCCGATCGCTTGTACAATAAAGGTGGGACATGATACAGATTCCCGAGTTATTTAAGTGCCTTTTATAATCTCTGTGACTTCCGTGGGCTTAGTTGGTGCAAATAAAAATTTGGGAAATTCCCATCTAGGTAGTCCCCGGCAATGGGCCATTGGTACGTGGGATTTTTAATTGCAATTAGATCCACGGTGTGATTATATCAGTGTCTTCGATGCACACTGTTCTTTCTGATAAGACCTATGTAAAACAACCTTGATCACTAGTATGTAATGTTAGTAGAGCATTGAATTTTGTGTAATTTTAATTAAGATACTCCACTCGAGCTATACTGGCAGTAGTAGACTTTTTTTTTCAACTTATCTCTCCATTCAAAGCTGTGCATGTTTGACCTTCTGATTCTGTGGAAGTCTTTTCTGTTTCAGCAAAAGTATTTGGGCATAATGCTCGTATGATGCATACACTTGCATTTTAAAACACTTCGATCAGTGAGCATTTACCTCCCTTGTGTTCACCTAAACACTTGAGCATCTTTTCAGCTGATGACACGTTTGTTTACGTGCCTCCATTGATGAGTTTGAATACATACTGTGCCCAATGTGGTTACCATCACAAAGTACACATTTTGAGTATGTTCAGTGTACAGTCTGTTTACGTCTGTTGTAATCACAGCTGATATAGGGATTATATGGGATTTCCCCAATATGTGGTTTTGTGGGAGTAGCTATACTCTTTTATACTGAGTTGAAGGGGTTTATTACCACAGGATTTGTGGATTTTTTCATCTTGTCTCGTTGCTTCATGCATGAAACTATTGTTTGAAAACCATTGCTAAATTTCCTCACAAGTGAAATAACGTTTAGTGAACATAATATTTAATTCGGTAATAGTTGTGTGACAACTTATCTTGTACAATACCACTGATAAACCAATCACATGTCTTAGGTACATATTTAGCACCTAAATCTGAGACTAGTGTCTAATGTGATGTGGAAAATATTTTAATCTTCCAAAGCTATAGTGCCTAATAGGTAACTCAAAAAGGGACAATTCCGTGACTGTCACGAAACACAAATACCTGCACATAAAAGAGAGAAGCTTACCACACGTTTCGTCCGACTTGACCATTTACAAAGTCACACGGTGACCTTTGAAAATGGCCAAGTCGGACCGAAACTCGGCTAAGCTTCTCCTACTTTAATTGGGGCAGGTTATTTGTGTGCCTAAATAGGTTGTTTAATGTGTCGATATGGATCAAAAATGTATTTGAAAAAATGGAAGAGAACCAAGAGGTTTCCCTCTCCACCAGTGCTGATGGGGCAGGGACAGGTCAGATGGGGCAAGATGAGCGGAATGTTTTTTGAAATGGAGTTAAGAGCTGGGAAAACAGGACCATAAATTGGCATTTCCGACCAGCCAAAGGTATTAATAAGGCCTTACTTCATAATAGGAAGTGTCGTAACGGTTCCTGGTGAAGAGGGAGGGAACAGCATTTTATGAACCACCGTAATAAAGTGGTAAAATTTGTGAATAATAGGTAGGCTGTGGTGACTGGTGCAACGCCATGGAGTGTCCAGGGGAAAATACCCCTGATTTAATCATTACTCATCGGTCTCAGATCTTGATGGAGTGACCTCTAATGTGCATAATAATTATGAGACATTAAATCATCAAGTGAATTGTAATGATAATAACACTAAGTTAAGAGAATGCGTGAAGTGAAATAAGTCGCCATGCTCCGAATGAATACGTTAGACATCGTTGTTCCTGTCCCGAGGATAGTGAAGTTTTTATGAAGTCACGACTTCTAAACCGGGACAAACCAACGGATACCTCGTCCTGCTGGAATAAGAACCATATCAGTGTAGCAGGACATCGAAATGAGATGTTGAATGGAGGAAATAAGGAGCATCAGTCACCCACAGTTAAGTAACCCTTCTAGTTATAACAGACTGATACTGGCCAGTTAGGTATGTTGTGATTGGATAGGTTGTGGGGATACCAGCTACATCAAGTGACCTCCAGAGAATATCTGGTAAGTGGTGATATTACATACAAGTGTTTTTTCCTTGATGGATATATAGAAAATTTTATAGGGGTGTTACCTGTATGTACCTCAACATTACATGCATACGAGTAATCTCATTGGGAGACAACAATCATATTGTTTACCGTAGTCACCCCGTGTTAGCATGAGAAAACTTAACCCACCCCTGGTCACTGCAGGTGGTCCCTCGGCCTCATAATCTTATCCACATCTATCCAACCAGAAAAAATTGGACGCACCCACAAGTACGGCGCTAAAATTTTAAGTGGACGTATGTTTATATTAGTTAACTGATAAAGGGGGGGGGGGGGTGGGTTTATACAGGGATATATCCATCGGGAAAAACACTTGATGTAATCCCACCACTTACCAATTTTCCTGGGGTCCTTGATGTACGGGATCCCCTAACCTATCCATTACCTATCAACGGGCCAGTATCAGTCTCCCTTAATAAAAGGGGTTTCTTAACTGGGGGTGATTGTTGCTCCTTATTCCCCATTCCCCATCTCATTCGATGTCCTGTACAATGCGGGTTCTTATTTCGCAGGACGGGGTACCGTTGGTTTTCCAGGTTTAGAAGTCGTGGTCCAAAAAAACTTCACTATCCCGGGACGGAACAAGGGGTCAATTTTCATTCAGAGAAAGGCATTATTTCACTTCACACATCATGGGTTTTTCCCCTGGAACACCCATGGCGGCACACCAGTCACTGCTGGCCCCACCCTTATTCACAAATTTACCACTTATTCAGGGGGCCGTAAATCATTTCCCCTCACTCTTACCAGGGACTTATGACACCCCTTTTAGAATGGGGCCTATTTAAATCTTACCCACCGAACGCCAATTTTTGGTCCCATGTTTCACAGCCTTTTAACCCATTCGAAAAACTCCCGCCCCTCGATCCCCCGCCTGACCTGTTCCCTGCACATCCGCGCGGGTGCAGCGGAACCCTGTTTTGGTTCCCATTCCTTTTTTCAAATACCATTTTGCCCAAATCAACAAAAACTTATTGGGAAATTTTAGCTTCTAATTAAATAATTTCCACACTGGGCCGGCGGAAGTCATTGTTAAGGCTTAAATTGCGTTTTCCCTCTATAACATTCCCCCCACTCAAAATTGCGGGGTTTTTCCTAGTGGTCTACTACAGTTTTTCTTGCATCATGGGTCATTGTCTTCAATATCACTCGTGTCACTTTCCCTTAGATTTCCTCTGCACTAACTGAACCCCATTTAATTCTAAGGGAATTAATTTATTAAGGGTACGCAAACTTTCCTGACCAGACAAAACATTTGGTTTCTGACAACATTTTATGTCGGGGGGTAAAAAAGTACCCCTTCCCCCAGGGGCCACAATTTCGTTTGTTCAGTATCAATTAACAAAATGTACCTGATTGAATGTTCTTTTGGTTACTCCCTCTGGGCCCCATAAAATTGTTCACGTAGTGAAAAGATTTTCTTTACGGCGCAATCTTGAATTTTTATCACTCAAAAAACTCACATTATGTAATCCCACGACTTCCTTCGGTTATCTCTATAGATGGGTGCGCTTCTAACCTTTTTCGTCCACATTTTAGGTGAGAGGGAGTAAAGACTCGCCAGGAGGCGTCATGATGAAGAGGGGAATTTTTCCCCGTTTCCCTGCCTCCACCAACATGCAGGGAATTCCCCCAAAATAATTTTTCCTGTGTAGCCCCACGAAGACTCTTTTCACTGTCCTACATTCTTTCGTAAAATCCCCCCTCCCAAAGGGCTCTGGAATAATAAATTTCCAGAAACACCCTCGCTGGTCCAAAGTTTACATCATCACTCTTATTTAATTCCATCAATGTTGAGACCCAACAAAATTTTGCATTATTGAGATCTCAATTTGGACAGGACCCCTAGGGGAAAATTTTCTGGAACAGCTTATAATGTTCGGCAGCAAGCCCTGAGCCACTTCAAAATGAACGCCCTAGTACTGAAAGAAAATAACATAATCCCCTTTAAAGGGAAAAACCCCACTAAAGTACCTGTTAAAATTTTTGGGCCCACTAATCCACCCCGGCACTCAAAGGGTTTAAACCAATGCACACGTTCCTTTGGGGGAAAAGGGTGGAGGACCTGGCACATGTGGGTTCCCAGCTCCACCCGGGGACTTTACAAACTACTGAAACCCTTTTTACCTTTCCCACCTTGTGGAATCCAAAGGTTTCCCAAATACAGTTTAAGTACCCTGCCCCCACCATGCATACGTTATTTGGGCTTTAAAACAATCAAGGTTGTCAGGTGATGAGTTTGGGCACAAGATAGGGGTTTTAGCATTTTCCCCCAATTCAGCATTTTTGAACTCCCTGCCCCTAATTCATCATCCTCTAAATACAGCCTAGCTTTTCATTATTGAGCCTTTCCTTTTTTTCCCTTCATTTTAAATTTTAAACTCATCCCTGTAGGTTTCTTCTTGTCCCCCTTGTACCATTTTTTTCAGGGGAGGGGGAAAATATATAAACAACCCCCGGATGCAACCCCCCCAGAAATTCAGGAAACACTTTTAAAAAAATTGCCACTGTCTAAAAACTGCCAACTCCTCCCCCCAACATCTTGCTCCTGGGGATTTCAACTTAAGGGCACCAAAAAAGGGGAATATAGCAAAAAATGTGTTGCGTAATAACACCAGGGGGCGCTCTGATGAAAACTCACACACCACACAGCTTTTTAAATCTCTACAAAAAATTAAATTTTAAACCCATAAAAAATTAAGCCTATAGACTGGAAATACACTAGACCTCATCTTCATAACAATATGATTATGCAAATGTCCCCATACCAAAACAATATACTCAATCACAACAAAAATTAGGTTCAGACAGTATGGGGGGGACCCCCAGACCGACATAATAATTTATCACAGGGAAACATTCACCAAATTAAAACTTCAATAACAAAAAAAAAAGGGGGACCAAAAACCAAGCCCTAACCGATTAAGTGGGAAGATATACTAACAACACAGCCCCCAACTTTCCCTAAACAGTTTTAACTCGGTGGCACTCGAGTAACCAAGGTTTATTCCCAAGAAAAAGGGGGATAGTTTTAAAATAGAAAAACAGGCCTCCCTTTAAACGGCGAGGGAAAAGAATAACAAGGGGCTAAAAGAGGTAAATAATCTGAAATGGTAGGAGTCACGGGAAGAAATAGCAAGCATCAACTTAAGCTAAAGGGGAAATTTTTAGGGGTCAGGAATTGCGGGAAAGAACTAAAAGCCCTAAATGGAAAGAAAAGAAACCCAAAGTATTTCTTTTCCCCGGCCCAAACAAAGCGAGAAAACGCCAGTATTTGGGGGCCCCCTTTAAAAAAATGGGGCCTACACAGATGACAGCAAAAATGATGGCTACTCAAGCCAAATGACCCGTTTTTTTGCAAGCCGTAACCTACTGAGAGCGAAATCAAAAAGAATTTTT
This sequence comes from Cherax quadricarinatus, assembly GCF_026875155.1. Lineage (NCBI taxonomy): Eukaryota > Metazoa > Arthropoda > Malacostraca > Decapoda > Parastacidae > Cherax > Cherax quadricarinatus. Next base: position 6,803 of record NW_026464582.1, read on the forward strand.
TAGAAGACCACAAAAATTGTTAACCAAGCCCTTTTTTTGTTATCCTGCGCCAAATGACTTCGAAAAAAAGGGGATAAATACATCCCATGCACTCTGCCCCCGGGCCAGACCATGGAAACTCCGTGTTCATCAAAACTGAAGAAGCCCTATCACGAGCCTTTCCATTATGGAGAGGGAGCATGGGGCCCGGGGGGTTTTTCCACATTACTAAAAACAACAACAAGCCCCACTCCACAAAGGGGGGATAAAGCATAGCAAAGAACTACAGACCGTGCACTAACTCCCAAACATAAAAATCTTTGAAAGGGTCCCAAGAAGCAAGTCACCCCCCTCAGCCCCATCAAATTACATAAACCCCAAAGGGAAATGGGTTTTTTGAAAAGGTCGCTCCTGTCGTCTCAACTATTGGTCACTACGACAAGGTCCTAGAGCCTAGAAAAAAAAAAAGAATGCAAGTAAATTAAAGACTTTTCAAAAACCTTGACAAGGTTTACCATGGGTAAAGCGCCAAAATGCTGCTAAAGGGAATAACAGGAAAAAATTTGGCGATGGATCTTTAAATTTCCTCCTAACAAACACAAGAGAGTACAACAAGGGAAATCCAGGGCACTATGGGGAAAAGCTTGTTCCCCAAGGGACAGAATTCGCTCCCACTTTTCCTCATCCCCATATTGACATGCAAGGATGTCGCCCAGCACCGTGTCTTCCTTTTCAGATACACCCGAACTGTGACGTGCTTTTTATTTCGACATGCAAGGCCAGGGGGACATCACCAAATCTTCAGTGGGGGGGCAAAAAACAATAGAAGTTTTTCAATGAGAAAAATTTTAAATTTTCAGTATGGTAAAAGGGAAATTAAACTTCACGAATACAAAAAAAAATTCTGGCCACAAAATAAGCGAAACGCCAACTCAAAGACCTGGGTGATTTGCGGAGGGTTCCCCCTTCAAGGGCCCTAACATTGTATCAAAGCATCTGTAGAAAAAAACAGTGGAAATGAGAACTTCAAAAAAGGGGGTGCCCAAGCCCATAATGAACTCTTCATCACTTTTCTATCTAGTGGAATATTTCTGCACACTAACAGCACCTTTTAAGGGAGGGGAAATTGCAGAAAACCTTCACGGAAGCATAACGGAGATAAAAACCCTCAATACTGGGAATGCTTGAGGTTCCGAACCGTATTCCCGGAATGCAGGGGGAGAGATACTAATTTTATTACCTGGAAAATCCTTGAGGAACTAGTACCGAACTTTCACACGAAAATCATCACTAGAAAGCAAAAGACTTGGGAACGATGCAACATCCCCCCCCGGAAAAGCAGGGGTGTCATACCGTTAAGAGAAACCCTACAATAAGTGACGGGCCCAAACTGTTTTAAAAAGCCTCCACAACTAAGGGGATTTCCCAAAAGCCCTGGCAGTCTTCAAGCTGGCATGGAAAGCACCTAAAATCGGGACCCTGACCAGCCGGGCTGTGGCTTGTATTTGGGTTTTTGGCAGGGGACATAAACACCTCTTGACACCTGACCACCAGGGAACCCGGCACAGAGGGGCCGCGGGGGGGTTTTTCCCCCGGGGCTTTCCCGGTAAAACCCCCGGTAAAAATTCAGATATTCAACTTCTTTTAAAAAATTAAACATAAACCCTTTTTCAGTTAAACACTTGGGTAAAGAAGATGCCTATTCATGTCAATGGCTAAGGAGGGGCTACAATGAGCGGGCTACAGTAATTTCGACAGAGCAAAGTGCCCTTTTCCCGGCCCGTTAATTTTGTCCCCTGCCCCTTGGCCCCTTTAAAAAACCCCGAAAACACTCACAAAATTTTTATAAGTCAAACCTCGAGACAAAAAGTCAGCCCGGGTTCTCGTCAAAGGGATGGGTTAAAGGGTTAACATATGCTGACCCCAAAAGTTTTATTTCTCCCCTTTGACTGATTTTAGCGCTCTGTTTTGTACGTACACAAACTTTATTACCATACGAATCCATTGTAAAGGATACCTTTATCAGACAAATCGTTTTTGTTTATATTTATCTCTTTGCAATTTATTTCTTATATAATTGGTAATTTTACACCCACCATAAATGGGGTTTTTAATTTAAATGGGAAGTACTTTATTTGATTGGCCACCTTTCCTTAGACTAACAAGAGAAATGGGACTATTACATTGAAGGTAAGCCGGGTCCAATGCCCTTTCGAAGCATCGCAGAAAAAAGTAGAGTACATTTTCTCCATTTGGGTTGGGCCCCTTACGGGGAACTCCAACATTGGTAATTTTACATATTCACCCTTTGTTTTCCCCCTTTAAAAAACCTAGTACGGGTTTATCCCAAGCAACTTTAACTTTATGCTTTTGTATCAACAATTTTTTTCTTATTGTAAGTGGTGGGCACTAAGCCTATGGTCGAACATTTTGAAACTTTCCCCCAAGTAAGACTCTCTTGGGTTTAAATTTTTTGGGGATCTGTATTATTAGACTTTAAAAATAACAAGTCTCTCTGTTTTCCCAAAATCGTCCCCCACATTTAATTTAACACCAACTCCAGAGTTGTCTTTATTATTTGTCCCTTTTAAATGGGCGAATTTCTGTTCCATTCCCCAGGGGGAATTTGCACCTTGCATTTTTCATTAGCCCCTTTATATATTTCCTTAGTTCCCCTTTAGTAGACTCACCCCCAGGAAATTTTCCCATAAAAATTTCCCCCATTACTCCACCAGTGGAACCCCCGTACGCAAAGGGTGTGCATTTATCGTTGCCTGGAGTGGAACGGAGGAGGGTAGCACCAAAAATACACTCCTGAAGCGAAAAGTCTTAAAGGGACAAGGGGGTGTTATGCAGGGTTCTGCTGACAAGAATCTACGGGGGGGAAAAAGTGTGCCAAAAAATATGAATATTAAATTTGAAAGGGAATAATTTTATATTTAAAATAATGTGCATTTGGGGAAACTGTAAAGTACTCTAACTGTAATTATAAAGAAATTCTGTTTTTATTTTTTTTCCAAAGGATGTTTGGGTATGCGGGAAAGCGGGTTTTTTGGGGGGGGCCCGGTGACATTACTGGTGTTAAGGCTGGCGTCGAGATGTGTGTATTTAGATAATTTTGTTTTTGAAATATTTTTTTATCCAATCACCCCTAGGCTCCAATGTTTACCGTATTTCCCCCCAGGCTTGACAGGTGGGGTGCTGTGGAGGAGTGAAGAAATAAAAAATGAGGGGGGGGAGAGAGGGGGCCTGACGTTGAGAGGCAAGGGGTTAGGTGGCTGGCCTCCACCCAGCTTTTTGTTTGTGTACCCTCATTTGGGCGTTTGATTAAGTTTTTCTGTTATTTATTTTTGGGATTAATGATATTTTTTCCTAATTGGGATTTTTGCCTAACCCTAGTTACCCAACCCCTTTAAGTACACAAACCATTTAGTGCTTTTTTTGACTGGGATAGCCCTGGGGGGCCCGGGTTTGGGCTTGAGATGGTGTAATTTTTTCCCCTTTTTTCCTTTTAACCCAGGCTCAAGCCCCCCGTTCCCCCCAATTTTGCATAACAGGGGGGCCTGTAATGGGGAATTATAAAATTTTTTTGGGAAAATCAATTTGAACCTGGAAAAGTCAAAAACATTTTTAGGGGTTGGTCAAGGGGAAGATTCACATAACACTCGCCAAAATAAAAATTTTACTTTTTTTTTTGCAATATTGCTGGTTTTTAGGGGTTAATTAATTTAATACCATGGAATTTTTTATTTTTCTGTCAACTTGCTAGTTTTTGGGGTGTTATTATTAATTAAAAACCCGTGAAAAATTTATTTTTCGTCAACATTGCTATTTTTTAGGGTGTTATTATTTTAAAACCCTGTGAAAAATTTACCTTTCTGTATAATATTGTGGTTTTAGGGGTTTTATTAATTAATACCTATACCATTTCCTTTCTTTTCCATTTTTTTGTTTTGGGTGTTATTAATACTTGATATTTTGGCATAATTTCCCCTTCGGGTACAATCTTGCTGATTTTTGGGGGTTTTTGCTTACCTAAATTTCGGGGAAATAATTTCCCTTTTGCAAGTGCAGTATCTTATTTTTTTTTCTGCCGGGTTTTTCTTTTTGTGTACAACCTTTTTAATTTGAGTGAGTCCTGACAACCCCTTGTTAATAAATACTTCGTATATGTACCTTGCGTGTCTTTATTATTTATATCAGTAATTCTGGGGCTGGTAGAAAGGGATTTGGTGCTATTTTTTCCCAAAAAGGCTGACAGGGTTGAAATTCGGGATAAATGCTTTTGGGGAAAGGGGACTTTGAATCAAATCCCATGATGGGGACCGGAAAAGGGAAGTAGAAATTTTTACAATGAAATTAGCCCCTAGTTGCAAAAAGAAAAGGAAAGGGTTAAGGATTGAGCGCACAAAGATCCGGAACAGAGACCCTTAGGGGAGCTTAGGGCTCAAAAAAGAGCAAAAAAGGGGCACTTGTTTCTCACCAGACACGACCAAGGTAGATGTTTTTCATTTGGATAAAGCCCTAAAATTTTTGCCCAAATTCCTAGAGAAAAGACCCGACCAGTTTTTTTTTTTTATTTGAAAGTCGGCAAATCCCCAAAATTACCAGAAAAAGGGAAAGGGCGACATTAGCAAGAACCCAATTTGTTTGGGAAAGGGTTACAGGCATTATTCTTTAGAAGGGTCTGCCTTTTTTTGATTATCAAACTAAAAGAGGTAGTTTTTTTTGGGTTAACAAAAGTTGCCGGAAAAGGGAAGGCAGAAATTCAGAGGACTAAAGTTTCGTCAGGCAGTCTTTGGGGGAATATGGGAAGGAAAGATGTCACTTTTAAAAGGTGGTGTCCCCTCAATGGGGGTGGGAGGGAATTATGAAGGGTAATTTCCCTTTAAATTTTTTTAGAGGATCTTTTGGGAAAAGTTCCTTCTGACCTTAAGGCATATTTGAGGGGAAGGATTTTTATGATTTTTTAAAAATGCTTTAGAGCTGGGTGACGATTTTTAGCTAACCAAAAATTGGTAGTAGTTACTTACACCCCCCAAAACAATAATGGGAAGTTTTCTCCACCCACCCAAAAGGAATAAGAAATTCAGAAGTTTTAAACCCCCTATCTAACAGCCAAAAACCCCAAAATTTTAATAAACCCCAATTTACCATACCCCCTCGAGGGGTTTTAAGTCAGCGTCACAGTCCAGGACTACAAGGGCAGGTGGGGCGAGCCCCGTTCCCCCCGAAACCCAAGGGGTCCAACCAGGCAAAAGGGGGAGGGGGTCTTTAAAACCCTATTACGTACTTTTTGTCAAAACAGGGTATCTGCACCGTATTGCAAAAAGAGCTAGGATCAGGCGCTTTCGAGTTTCCAGGGAGATACACCAGGGACCCCCACGGTAGCTAAAATTTAACCCACCCCCGGTATACGGTTTAAATCAGCAGGTTTGGGCCCTCGGGATGAAGGGCTTTACAAGCAGTCCCCCCGTGGGCCCTTCACCCAAAAAGAAGGTAGGGGAAAAAGGTGTTATGTCTTTGAGGGACACTGGGCACATACCTTTGCTTTTGTAGGGGCAACTGCAGTGTCGGATGACACATACATGGGGTTTGACGTTTTGCTCAAAAGGGTTTTCAGGATGCCCTGTCAAGACTCCGTCACAGGGTTTTGGGTGGAGTCTGCATACCCTGTGGTTACTTGCTGTAGGTATCACAGAGGTAACCTTGGCGGGGGGACCTATCTTAGGCAAAAATGTCATGGTTTCTTGAAAGTGAGGAAAACCCTGGTTTGGAGGGGCCCAGCCCCACAGAGTTGGGAGGAAAAAGCTAGGGCTACCTTGCCCGAGTTATTTCCATTGTGTGCAGTAACCAGGAAAATGTCAAAAGATAAGAGGGCAGTCTCTCTCTGTGACTCATTAGATCCTGGGGATGATTTGGGTTTGGGAAATCTATTCCTCGAGCCTAGCCTGCAGTTGGCTCGGGGTTGTGATGAACCATCCCAGGCAAGACCCTGTTTGAGTGGGGTCTTGGAGCTAGTATAGGGGGGGCGACTCCTACTCAAGAGCAGCTGATCGAGGCCCCAGGAGTGTGACGACACCTTAAAAAGCTATTCTGTCATCTGCTGTTTCCGAGGAAGAGGCCTCTCAACTAACTAAATGTTTCTTTTTTTGCAGACGGTATTTTAATGCGAAAGACCCTATCGGATGCGACATCTAATGATGGAGCACGGCAGGCACTCTACCAAGTGGTGGTGCCGGAACCATTTAGGTATCAGGTTTTGTGTTTGGCCCACCATGTTCCCATGGGAGGACATTTAGGTGTTAGAAAGACTATGGGCAAGATTTCTAAACATTTTTACTGGCCCCAGGTATGGGAATCAGTGGGTAAGTATGTAGAATCATGCCCGGTTTGCCAAAGGGTAGGAAAACCTAATCAGGGTATTAAACCTGCCCCTCTTAACCCTATTACAGTAGCCGGAGAACCTTTTAGCAGGCTGGTGGTGGATTGTGTGGGGCCGCTACCCAGGACCGAGATGGGAAAACCAGTACTTACTATTATTTGTTCCTCTACCAGGTTCCAGAGGCCATTCCACTACGTAGATTACAACACGCATGGTCTTGAGAGCATTGGTGAAATTTTTTACACAGTCGGGATCCCTAAGGAAATTCAAACAGATCAGGGGTCAAATTTTACATCTAAACATTTTCGCACGGTTTTGGGGGAGTTTAATATTAAAATGACGACCTCCACTGCCTATAACCCAGAGAGTCAAGGGGATGTGGAGCAGTTTCACCAGTCTCTCAAAACTATGCTGCGGGCTTATTGTGTCCAGTACCAGAAGGACTGGGATGAGGGTATCCCCCTCCTTTTATTTGCCGTGAGGGACAGCACTCAGGATTCATTACACTATAGTCCCTTCGAACTGATCTATGGTCACCAGGTACGGGGACCACTGACGATTTTGAAGGATTACTGGCTTGGTGAAGATTGTGAGGCTGCCCCCTCGGAGGATTTTCTCGCTTTCAGAGACCGTTTGGCTCACATGAAGCATCTGGCAGCTGCGAACCTGCACATCAGCCAAACCAAGATGAAGAAACAATTTGACCGCAAGGCCGTGCCTCGTACCTTTGAAGTGGGAGAGGAGGTACTAGCATTGGAGCTGGTGCCTGGTAATGCCTTAAAAGCAAAGTTCAGTGGGCCATACAAGATAGTGGAAAAGGTCACAGATCAAAATTACAGAATTCACGCACCTGGGCAACGGAAGTCTGAACGGGTGGTACATATAAACAGGCTGAAAAGGTACCACCAAAGAGGTGTGGGCGGTTTGGGCTTGAGATGTGTGTAACTTTTACCTTGCCCTTAGACCAGGCTCAAGCCCCCAGCTATCCCACATTTTGGCATAACAGTGGGTCACTAGGATTCTCGGGCCATAAGAAACTTGTGCAATCCCGGTCAGCCTCTTGCAGACCCACTCTCAGGAAAGCTTTACTTATGTCTGCCGTAAGTCGTAATCTTAACCCTGAAGTTTAATAATATGTCTCCCAGTTTTTCCGTCAACGACGGACTGCATCACAAACAGTCATTCAAACTAGGTACATTTTTGTTACTCCTGGCACTACAATTAAACACAATCCTCAGAGGGGTGGTCTTAGAATCTTCTTCACTCTGTGATGTGGTAAATGTGACCATAAATCTGGGCTTGCTTGGGAGGGACCCCCTTTTT
>NW_026464583.1:0-14592 GCF_026875155.1 Cherax quadricarinatus
CTGATCGCGAACCCTCCTGCCTGTTACTTCCCCCCCTTATTTTATAAAAACTTTTAGGGGGGACCAGATTTTTCAGCGGCATCTCCGCTACTCCTCTAGCCTTAACCGAATTCACCCCAAGGATTACGTTTATGCCTTTGGGTCTTTTCGCTTTCCCCTGTCAAAGGCCTCTAGCAAAGCGAACGCCCCACCCTTACCGTCGCCGTGATCCCCATCCCTTCGCACAGTACGCTCTCATGATCTCCGCAACCCTTCCATTTATAGAAGGGTCACGTATTATAGACCTTTATTTGTTCCCCGCCCCTTTTTACCCCGCCCCTTCTCCTTCCCCTTCATTCACTCTTGTCTTCTTTTAAATTCCACCTTTCTTGTATATGTGCATCCCCTTTTTCCCCACCCCCTGGAAAAGTTCCAGCTGTTCGAGTCTGTTCTTTCTCTCCCCCCCTTGCTCAAAAGCCCAACTGTCTACGGTCCTTCCCGCTCTTTTTTTTTTACCACTTTCCTCCATTCTCACCCATTGCGTATACACAGATGGTCAAGTCTTCTGAGGCGTAGGATTTGCAGCATGTTTCCGAAAGCGTCGTACAAGGGCATTACTATTTTCGCTAGTTTTTTCTCTGAATTGTATCCCATCCTTACAGCACTTACCCGTTTGCTCATCCCTTTCATCATTTGTGGTTGTCTCAGACCCCTTAGTGCTTTACAGGCTATACAGAAATTTGATACACCTCACCCTTAGTCCTCCATACCAATTTTGGCTACGCTGATCTTTACCAAGCATAAAAAATTTTGTTTTTTTTTGGGGGCCCCGGGCGTTGAGTACGGGAAAAAGAACAGACAGCACTGCTGTGCGGCAGCAGTACATGACCTACCAGTTTCATGTAAGGTTTCCTTTAGGGACTTTTTTGGGCTCAATATTTTCCCCAAACTTCACACCCGTTCAACAACGTTGGTCTACTTGTCGGCAAACAAACTTCAAAACATTTAAACCGAGTATAGGTTACTGGCAGTCTTCTTATACCAGTGACGAGGTTGGAGATCTCTCTCCCCCTCTTCGCATTGGGGATATCGTGTTACTCATGGTCTCATGGAAGGCTCCCCGCCCTCTCTGTGGAATTTCAAGTTCCCTATCAGTCAGCCACTTGTTGGACTGCCCACTTTTATCAAAAAGCACCAGAATTTACCTCCCCATCGTCTTCACCTGCTGCTCTCCTCTACCTTCCCCTCGTGATGGACCCATCTTTCATCCAGACTCTCTCTTAAATTTTTGACAAACCGACTTTTAAAATTTTGAACCCTTCAGCCCTTTTTACTTCAATCTCTTTCTACCCTCTACCCCCCTACATCCCCGCCCCGCGTTTTCTGTAACCCAGATCACCCTCCTCCCTTCTGCCCTCCAATACCCCCCTTCCTTCCCTTTCCCCGCACGCTGTATAGCCCGTGGCTGACGCTTCTTTTTGATTATAATAAAATAAAATAATGTTCCCATTGCATTGAAAAACAAAGAAGGGGGTAACCCCCGAAAGGACTTGGTACCTGAATCTTCATGGAAGGGGATTTCCCCTTCCCCAAAAATAGTGCACCCCCTCCTCTCCCCCCCCCCTCCCATTTCCATCCACCCAAAGTTTCATAAAATAAATGTATGGTTATTATTTTTTATTTATGTACTTGATTTCCATTTTTTTCTGTATGTAAACTTATTTAACTTGAAAAAAATTTTGTTTTTTAATATTTTTTGTGCGTCCTGAAACAAGATAATTTTATTTTCGTTTTTTTCTTATTTGGGAAAGTGTGGTACCTCCATTCCCGTCAAATTCGTCCTATTGGCAGACTCTCTTGAACGGATTAATTCACGAAAACACGGGGTCCACTGAATACACCATTTAATGAATTCAGTGATTATTATTAAGAATTAGTAGTTTTTCCAATAATAATATGGCATCTTGAGACAAAGAGATACTTACTGATTTTAACCCTTTCCAGGGTCCGTCCCATAGATCTACGCTTTCACGTTGAGTGTCCAAACCATGAGAATTATGCCCAAAAAATTCTAGCGCCGTCAAATTAGCACGAAAACGCTCATGAGGGCCGCTACATGTGAAGAACGGGTCTGCGTGGGTGGGTGTGCGCCATAAACACAAAATCTAAGGCGCCTGCATAGCATTGTGGGAACGGCGGCTCAGTTACCCTTGATAACCATGCCCTCGTTCTAGGCAGCTCTCACTCAAGGAAATTGGGACTTCTACGTTCCCTATCTGATATTCCTGATCAGTGAAGGAAGTGGAAATGAAGACGAATTCTTCTTGCATTGATCAGTTTAGTGACCTAAAGGAATGACCAGGATATCGATAATAAGTGCAGAAAACCCTGACGATCCTCAAACCTTCTACCCCTCTGTGTGCACTCAGACAGTCCATGGTCGGTTGTACCTCATCGCAATAGAAATACTATTATTTCGCGTGCCAGCCTCTGACTTCAGAAATGATGTTGATAGTGACGTGGATTGTGATTTTTTTGCTCATGACGATCATTCGAGTATTTTTAGTGATAGTTAGGAATCATATTCGCCAGCGAAGCATCGTATGTACCGCCGCCACAGGCACTTGCTCTGGTATGTCCCCTATGCTGTGCCCAGGAGACAGAGTACAATCACGGAGTACATTCCCGTGGCCCTACACCAGGTAAAGACAGTGTTAGATGAGGATGATGTGCTAGCTAGCAAATGGCATGGATAGACCACAGCATCAGTAGGTGGGTAGTTGTGATGGTAGTGCCACAGCCATGCATGACTCTCGCCAGCCCAGGCTGGGACCCACGCTGCTGACTCCGCAGTTCAAGAACAACACGAGCGTCAGCCCATCAAGCTCACCACAACATCCCTCACCAACCAGCCTATAGAATGTCCAGTAATCCACCAGCAAACCGTATCTGGGAATGGCAGCAAAATCCCAAATATGTTTCCCAAGCCCTCAACACTTTGATGACTCTGAAGTGGAATTCACCAATTTGTTCCTTTGGAAATACTGCAAAGAACTGGAATTCCTTAAACTATTCTTGTGACCAGCCATTGATGGAAACTATTGTCAGGAAAATAACAAGTATATTGAGTACAAACCCATGGCAAATACGATGATATCACCACAGTCAAGACTAACAACCGTGGAAAAGAACCAGACTGTTGCAGAAATGTATTTGCTTTTTGCAAACAATAATGCTTATGCCTCGTGTCTATACCATAATATAAAATCATACAGGTCCACAGATCGGCTAATTTTCCTACCCCGGTTCTTCAGTGAAATCCATCCAGTAGAACAGGTTTACTTACTGAGTTAAGTAGTTGCACTTCTCTGACAAAACCAGGCCTGACAGAAGTGACGAGGTTATGACAAGATTAGAAATGTTTTTTATGTATCCTCAAACAAAAGATCAAGTCATGTACTTTATAAATACAAGAATCTTGTAAATTGAACGAAGTCTTTGATTTTGTTCAAAGGTAGGCCTGTCATTCAAGCAGTATATACCGAAGTAAGAGGAAACACTTTGGTATAAAACTGTTTGTACTCTGCGACTGTGACAGTAGGCCTGGTATTGGGATATTGTTGCATACACGGGAAGTAAACTTGAAAGCTACCAGGATGTTATTGGGTATCTCAGGTGACTAAGTGATAAAGCATTTTGCACCTTAGGTTGGTAAGGGGCATACATTATATACCGATAAACTGTACACAAGCCCATTACTCGGTGATTTCATATGAGTGAACAAAGACAGATGTGTGTGGCAACAGTGCGTTCTAATCGTAAACATATGCCCAGGGGAGGCTCAACGAGTGCTCTTGGTGAGGACGTGGCAGGGTGTTGTACCTGCCAATGACATCATGCATACATAACGTAGAATGTCACATTGTTGACAAACCATTCACCGTAATGAAATGCAATACAGTGGCAAAGTTGATCAAGTGGCCTATGAATGGTTATTCGAAAACCAGTGACATCAGTGAGTATACACAAAACATGTGCTTGGTGACAAATGTGACATGCAGATTGGCTTTGTTGATTGTGTTTCGTAAAAGTTACAAGATGGTACATGAAACTTTTCTTCCATCTCATGACATTTCAGTGCACAATGCATATAATATGTACCAATGAAGACTGGTAACAGACCACCGTATGGTGATTTTGTTTGTCTGTTGTCCAGACACACTCATAATGAAGTACCAGATTACAACACCTGCTATACAAACACGGTCCCTCGAACTCCTCAGGATATACCCACGGCGTTATGAGGAGGGAAAGGTGATCATTTTCATAATACAGCTTCCTTCAACTCAGAAGTAATTTGCTCAGAAAGAGATGCATTGTCTGTGCACAAACAAAACCGTGGCAACAAAGACTCCCGGTTTTATTGTGGTAACATAAGGTACCTCTGTGCATGGTGCCTTGTTTCAAGAGTCTCCACAGCTGCAGCAGTTCTAAACCATATCCATGATTGGTACATAGTAAATATATGATAGAACATTAGTATTATACAAGAATTTTGTATGTTTTAAGTTATACACAACAGTGGTAAACATTAATATGATGATAAAACTTTAGGCAGTTATTGTGTTCATACAGAGAGTTTATATATTATATATTATATATAGTATGGTCTCTCAGGCCCCAAATGTTAGTAGGAAAAGAAAAAAATTAGAAAAGACAAGAAAAAATCTACAAAAAATGGTAAACAAAGTAATGTGCGTATGTGGAAATCATCGCTGTTGCACCACCACGTCATTGGTGAAACTTCTCGGCACTGTAATCTCGGTAAGTACTGATCAGAATTTTTTTTTTTTGGTCTAATTACATTCACAAAAATATACCACTTTAACCCTTGAGGTCGACAGGCCTCTCCCGAAAACTCGTTCTCAGGGTCGCCAAATTCCCAAAAAAAAAAAAATTATTTTGCTTATGAAAAATAGAGTTATTTTTTTCTACCAACATAAGGCTAAAGCAAAAATTTTTAAACGTCAATACTAACGAGATATGGAGGCGTGAAATTTGCCAAATTGAACAACATATGTAACATCGCCGACGCCGTCACCCGGTATTTTTCTATTTACTTTTTTCTATGTACTATTTTCATTATTTTTTCATTTTTCCCTTTTTCAGAGTAACTTTTATGGCCTCTGAGGCCAACAATGATCAGTGATTTTGGTAAGTTATTTCTTTTTCAATATACACAATAAGGGCGTAAACACTATTCATTATTTTTGGTTTACAGAAAATATTTACAACAAACAAACAATATGAAATGTTGTTATTACTATTTTTCTATATTTTATATACACATATACATCACAAGGACATGTTCTAGAAGTTCTGCAGCCTGTGGAACTCTTTGAAAACATGGCGTCATGCTCATGGAGTTTTTTTGCACTCCTCACACATAAAACGAGTGTCTCTGCGTCGTTGTGTGCTTATTTTTGGTATGTTGCAGCACAGACGAAACACCTCTTCTGAGCCTTTTTCTTCAAAAGCAGTAGCAGGCAGTTTTACCAGGAATGATCACCATGCTCAGACGAGTCAGGTGGTGTTGATAATTTGGTGGGGCGGTCAATGCAGGTGCTGTGTTCCTTGGTACTTGAATCCTATTTTCTGATGACAGACAAACAGAATAAGCCATTCTGTGTTTGTTTCTCGGTGCTCATCTTATACATATTATAACATTGAGCATGGAAATAGTCCAGAAGAAGAAAAACAGTTGATGTACCAACTTAAACTCTTGCGAACACCATCAGCAAACCCAATCTGCATGTCACATTTGTCCACTGAACGCATGTTAAGTGTATTCAATCACAGCTGCAGGTTTTAGTATGGTTCATTTCTCTCTCTATGCTGCCTGCCACTGTCTGTGCCATTCATTTGGGTGAATTGGATGACAACAGTGTGACATCCTCAGTTTTGTCCATGCTCTCCAAAATGCCATGATGTCATTGGAAGCAAAACGCCTGCACCTCACCTCTACGAGGGCCAGCGTCAAACCCTTGGGCAATAGTTTTCGATTTGCACGCACTGTGCCACACACATCTGTCCATGTTCACCTTCGCCAAAAAATCCTGATGAGTGGCTTGTGTACCATTATCTGTATATAATTATGCCCCTTACCATAGGAATGGTTCTATCATTGTTCGAACCACAATTCACCACCTGAATTGCCCAATAACCTTCCTGGTATTTTGCAATGTAAAACTTTCCAGTGTACACAATAATATCCAATACCAACCACTGTACCAATCACAAAGCACAAACAACTTTATACCAAAGCGTTCCTCTTGCTGTAATGTACTGCTTGAAAGAGAGTCTTTTCCATTGAACAGAACAAAGACTCGTCAATTACAAGCTTCCTGAAGGGATAAAAATGCGTACTGAATTTCGTTTCAGATTACACAAACACATTCCTAATCTTATATAAACCTGTCAGTTCCTGTCCGCCTGTTTTATTGAGAAGTGGAAGCATACGTAACATTAGGCACGAAATCAGATTCACTGGCATTATATCACTGAAACCTGGTGTTTGCAATCAGGGGTTCTGATGACCAGTATGATTTCACTATTGTGCTTTATACACATGTGGCCTAAGCATTATGGTGGCAAAGAAAAGATACATCTCAGCCACAGCTTTGCCTCCTTCCACTGGTGTAGACGTGATTTGGAGAAAGAAGGTGTTTGCCATGGTGTCGCTCGTAGTATGTGTTGCCTTTCCATGACATAACTTTTTCATCAGTGGTTCGTCAAAGAAATAACTCGAAACATTCCAGTTCATGGCATGGCTCCCAAGTGCACAAGATGGGCCGTATTCCACTTGGCTGCATCAAACCTGGTGGGATTTGGGAACAAAATTTACACCTTCCTGCCAATCCCAGGTGCGGACTGGCTGGTGGGTACTGACAATGTCAGGTGGTGTGGTTGTGGAGGTTAGTTGGATGTGGAGGTTGTGGTTTGTGGAGGCTGGTGAGTGGTGGGGAGTGGGGGGAAGGTGGCCCTTTATGTCGATCAGCTGAGGCAGCGGCGTGGGTGCACCGTGGGTGGCAGCATGGCCCACCAGCTGGTGCCTCACCGCCGGCACCAACAACCACCACTGCACATTTTCCATCCCAATTGCAACAGTATCTTCGTCATTTTTCACTGTTTCTGTTTCCTTGTTCAGCCACGGGATGTACTCCGAGATACACTCTCATTCCCCTTGTTATAACATATTGGCACACTACCAGAGCGCATATATCTCGTATATAACTGACGCTTCACTGGGGAATATTGCACTTCACTATCACTACTGGAACTAGTTTGAAGAGCTTGTAGTTCATATTCACTATCACATCATCACCCATGCTCTCATCTGAGTCTGGGATTTGGGAAAATAGAAGTTTCCTCTTGGGTTCGGGAACAACTGAACGTGAACATGAGGCCCAGCCCCAGAGGTGGAAGGCTGAGGGCCCGTCTGGGTTTTCTTCACTATTACCGATATATGGTCATTATTTTTCCGGTCAAAACCCACTAAAACCACGAAACTCATCTTCACTGGCACTTCCATCACTATTAGAACTGTCAACTGGGGAACAAAAGTGTCCCAATTCGCCGAGGAGTGAGGAGCTTCTTACCGCGAGGCATGGTGGACATTGTTTACTAAGAGGGCATTCCCACAATGCACCACTGGGTTACCTGGAGGTTATTCCGGGGATCAACGCCCCCGCGGCCTGGTCCATGACCAGGCCTCCCGATGGATCAGGGCCTGAAACAACTAGGCTGTTACTGCTGGCCGCACGCAGTCCGACGTACGAGCCACAGCCCGGCTGATCCGCACTGACTTTAGGTATCTGTCCAGCTCTCTCTTGAAGGCAGCCAGGGGTTTATTGGCAATTCCCCTAATGCTTGATGGGAGGCTGTTGAACAGTTTTGGGCCCTGGACACTTACGGTGTTTTCTCTTAGTGTACCAATGGCGCCCCTACTTTTTATTGGCGGCATTTTGCATCGCCTGCCCAGTCTTTTACTTTCGTAGGGGGTGATTTCTGTGTGCAGATTTGGGACCATTCCTTCCAAGATTTTCCAAGTGTAGATTATGATATATCTCTCCCAGATTTTTTTTCTACCGCGCACACTGACCATGCAGACCCATTCTCTCACACCTAGGCCTACCAGCCTTTTCGCACGAGATTTGAGGTCGCTAGAATTTATGCGTACTAGTACGTCAAAAACCCCTACGCGTAAGATGTACTAGTACGACCAAAACCCTCAAAGGGTTAATTCTGTAAGAAAAAATAATTTTTTTTTTTTTTTTCAAAATTTCTTGGACGCTGGAGCACCATTTCAGATTTTGGCCTTGGACCCTGAAGGGGTTAATGTATACCTGCAGTGTGTAAGTTTGTTTAGGTACAGGTATCCATAAGTATAATTATCAGAGTATATATAAAATATGAAATAACTTTTAAACACGCTAGAAATTTTGAAGTTTCCAGACATAATGGAGAGATATGGTGCTTACGGAGCTCATGGAGAAAGTAAACAAACTGGGTGGGGCATGGTGACCATATTAGAAAGTCAGGTGGGGGGAGCCGTATTGTGAGTTTTGGTCATAACTTGAAATGTCTGTATTAGCGGAACGCCATTAAGCGAAACACCATAAAGTGGGGCCCTACTGTATTTTTCTTTTTGGGGATTTTCTTTCTTCTTGCGTCACTGCCTCAGTGGGAGACAACTGACGTGTTAAAAAAAATACTACTACTATAATAATAATTATAATAATAATACTGTAATAAGTTAGCTTCATAACGCAATGAAACTACAAACGTCGCCACTAAATGGCACAGTGAATACAACAACAACGCTCACCATCACCAGTGAAAAGCGTGGAGAAAAAGCCAAAAATCAGTGAAAAATGAAGTGAAAAAAATTTAAAAAAAAATTGTAGCAGTTAAGATCAGTGATAAAGTGTAGCATTAAGAGTGTAGCAAGTAAGTTAGGCGATTAAGTGATAGAAAAAGGATGAAACGAAATAAATTACTCCAATGATGATGTTGGGGTTTATAGTCACTGACAGCATGCGCCGCTCTATGTATGAATCTCTTCTCCAAGGTAAATGCTGTACTTAAACCAGTTTATTTCTTTACATTCTCTATTATGTTTTATAATGCTTTTATACAATATTTCTTATTTCAGTGTTTTCCTTATGAAACTAGTGCAGTTAGCTTCACAAACACTCCGTTTTCTCTTATAATAACACCTCAGAAGAGGATGCATGGAAAGATGTTTTCAGAGCGGGAGCGGAAATGGCCGCCACCACTTGTCACATAATGACATTTTATTCATTCTAGAGTATACACTTACCATCTGACTTACAACCTGCTCGACATACGTCCACTTGACTTACGACCTGGCAGCTGGGCTGGACTGGCTGATGCATACCGCCGTACAATATTTGACAATACTCGCGGCAGCAATGCGCCATGCAAGCAGCATCAGTTCGAGTAACCCTGCCCTATCAGCAGCGTCATACTGTATTAACTGTACTAACTGGGCAGTAAATTTCACCATGGCCCTTAAAAGGGAGTCTGAATTTTGCACTGGAGATTGTGGCAAAAAAGGCTCTTACTCTCGAACTCTATTTGTTTTCACTGTTGCATGTAAACCTGTCTCTATCTGTCTGCCTGTATATGTGTGTGTCTGTTTATCTGTCTTTATGTCTACCTGAGTGTCTTTCTGTCTACCTGTGTGTCTTTGTCTACCTGTGTGTCTGTCTGTCTACCTGTGTGTCTTTCTGTCTACCTGTGTGTCTGCCTTTCTGTCTACCTGTGTCTGTCTTTGTGTCTGTCTTTCTGTCTACCTGTGTCTGTCTCAGAGCCGCTCATTAACCCTTTCAGGGTCCGTCCCGTAGATCTACGGCTTTACATTCAGGGTCCAAACCATAGATCTACGCCAAAATTCTAGCGCCATCAAATTTAGCACAAGAAGGCTGGTAGGCCTGCATCTAAGAGAATGGGTCTGGGTGGTCAGTGTGCACACCATAGAAAAAATCTGGACGCCCGCATGGCATTGTGGGAACGCCGGCAAAGTAGCTTTGTTCATAGTTCCTGGCGGCAAGGAAGCTCTCACTCCCCACTCACTCTCTGGGCGAATTCTGACTCTCCTCTTCACAACTTATAGTTCTAAGACTGATGGAAGTGGAGCTGAAGACGAATTCTATGGTTTTGAACCATATGGTACCATTGTGCCATATGGTACAATGGTACCATATGGTACAATGGTGCCATGTCATACAATGGTATCATATGGTACAATGTACCATATAGTACATTGTACCATATGGTACATTATACCATATGGTACAAGGTACAGGGACCCTAATGGAAATAAGTCTGTCTGACTTTTTTGGGTTATCCTAGGTTCTCCAAACATATGCTGCTAAGTATGATATTCTGTGTAACTTTATTTGTGTGTAACTAAATAAACTTACTTATGATGCCACATGCACTTGAGTAAGTTTATTCAGGTGTTCAGAAATACAATTACATAGATTATCATACTAAGCAGCATACGTATAAAATCCTAGATAACCCAAAAATGTCAGGTGACTTACTAACATAGTTATCCCTGTATCTGTACCATATGGTGTCCTGTACTGCATGGTACCCTGTGACATATGGTACCCTGTGCCAATGGTACCCTGTGCCATATGGTACCCTGTGCCATATGGTACCACTGTGCCATATGGTACCCTGTACCATATGGTACCCTGTACCATATGGTACCCTGCACCATATGTTATCCTGTACTGCATGGTACCCTATACCCTATAGTACAGTGTACCATATGGTACCCTGTAACATATGATACCATGTGGTCAATAGGTGTTGGTGGCATGAGACACCAGCCAAGACTGAGTGAGTGGCGACGCAAGCTAGCCACTGACTCCGCAGTTTCCTCAAGGAACACATCAAGATCCTGTACACTTGTAAATATATAATAGAACATTACTAATATTTAACATTTTTGCATATTTTTGTTGTAAACAACTATTGTAAACAAAATAATAATGAAAATATTAGTGTTTATTGTGTTGAATACAACAGTACCATATAGTACCACATGGTACAATGAACCATATAGTATCATTGACCTGTATGGTACAATGTACCATATGGTACCATTACACCATATGGTACCATTGCACTATATGGTACCATTGTATCATATGGTACCATTGTACCAAATGGTGCTGCACATTGTACCATATGGTACCATTGTACTAAATGGTGCCATTGTACCATATGGTACCATTGTATCATGCCATATTGTACCATATGGTACCATTGCACCCTATGGCACCATTGTACCATATGGGACTATAGGTACCATTGATTCAACAAAATACCACACTAATTTTCATCATTTTGTTTACAATAAAAATTTTAAACAAGTTTTGTAAGCAATAAAAATGATAAACAAATTAAATGCAGTTATTGTGTTGAATACAATGAGTGTACACTTATATAATATACATTATACTGGCCTCACAGGCCACAAATGTTATTGAAAAAGAAAAAAATTAGGGAAAAAAAAAAAAAGTATAAAAAATGTAAAATAAAAAAAAGAATTTTGTGGAAGTCACTGATGTTGCCGCCACCCCCGTCATTTTTGGGGCAACTTCTCGCCGCTGTATCTCGGTAATACTAAAACAGAAAAATTTTTTTTTTGTCTTATTACCTTCACAAAAATAACCTTTAATCTGTAAAGATTTTTTTTTTTTTTTTTTTTCAAAATTTCTTGGACACTGGAGCACCACTTAAGATTTTGGCCTTGGACCCTGAAGGGGTTAAGAGTGTAATTGATCTTGAAGACGCCATGCTAATAATGGTAATAACAATAATAATCACTCTGAGGCACATTAAATGTGTATAAAACATTAATATAGACATTTTGCTTAATCCATCTATGATTTTTTTTTCAAAATTACAGTGGAACCTCGACCAACGTTGGCATCGTCTAACGTTAAATCCGACTAGCGATACATTTTAACGCAAAAATTTTGCCTCGACTAGCGCTAAAAAACCCGACCAATGCTACTCGTTCCGTTCGAGATGCGTCCACTTGTGGCCTGAGCGCGCTTCACTTGTCCCGTGGGTGCCAGTATTTACAAGCCAGCCAGCCACCGCGGTCCCATCCAAACATACAATCGGAACATTTCATATTATCACAGCATTTGTAGTGATTGCACCTGCAAAATAAGTCACCATGGGCCCCAAGAAAGCTTCTAGTGCCACCCCTACAGGAAAAAGGGTGAGAATTACTATGGATATGAAGAAAGAGATCATTGCTAAGTATGAAAGTGGGGTGCGTGTCTCCAAGCTGGCCAGGTTGTACACAAAGCCCCAATCAACCATCGCTACTATTGTGGGCAAGAAAACGGCAATCAAGGAAGCTGTTCTTGCAAAGGTGCAACTATGTTTTAAAAAACTGAGATCACAAGTGATAGAAGATGTTGAGAGACTGTTATTGGTGTGGATAAACAAAAAACAGATAGCAGGAAATAGCATCTCTCAAGCGATCATATGTGAAAGGGCTAGGAAGTTGCATGACGATTTAATTAAAACAATGCCAGCAACTAGTGGTGGCGTGAGTGAATTTAAGGCCAGCAAAGGTTGGTTTGAGAGATTTAAGAATCGTAGTGGCATACATAGTGTGATAAGGCATGGTGAGGCTGCCAGTTCGGACCACAAAGCGGCTGAAAAATATGTGCAGGAATTCAAGGAGTACATAGTGAAGGACTGAAACCTGAACAATTGTTTAATTGTGACAAAACAGGCTTGTTTTGGAATAAAATGCCAAGCTGGATCTACATTACTCAGGAGGAAAAGGCACTCCCAGGACATAAACCTATGAAAGACAGGCTTACTCTGTTGATGTGTGGGCCCAAAGCTAGTGGAATTGCAAAGTGAAGCCTTTATTGGTGTATCACTCTGAAACTCCCAGTGTTTTCAGGAAAAACCATGTCCTCAAGGCTAATTTGTGTGTGCTGTGGAGGGCAACAGTAAGCATGGTCACTAGGACTTTTACTATGACTGGTTACACCATGCATTTGCCCCCACTGTGAAAAATTACCTCCTGGAAAATAAATTGGACCTTAAGTGCCTCCTGGTATTAGACAATGCTCCTGATCATCCTTTCCAGATTTGGGCCAGAGCGGCTTTCTGCAGACACGAGCTTCATTAAGATGAAGTTTTTGCCTCCTAATACCCCTCCTCTCCTGCAGCCCATGGACCACAGGTCATTGCAAACTTCAAAAAACTGTACACAAAAGCTGTGTTTGAAAGGTGCTTTGTAGTGACCTCAGAAACTCAACTGACTCTAAGAGAGTTTTGGAGAGATCACTTTACCATCCTCAAATTGTGTAAAAATTATAGGTAAGGCTTGGGAGGAAGTGACTAAGAGGACCTTGAACTCTGCTTGGAAAAAACTGTTGCCAGAATGTGTAGACAAAAGGGATTTTGAAGGGTTTGAGGCTAACCCTGAGAATCCTATGCCAGTTGAGGAATCCATTTTGGCAATTGGGGAAGTCCTTGGGGGTTTGGGGGTTAGTGGGGAGGATGTGGAAGAGTTGGTGGTGGAGGACAGTGAAGAACTAACCACTGATGAGCTGCTAGATCACTTCAACAGCAGGAGGCCACACCGAGGAAACTGCTTTGGAGAGGGATAGAGAAATTGAAGAAGTTGCCTACTTCAAAGATTAAAGGAAATTGTGCAATGTGGCTTAAAGTGCAAACTTTTTTTTTATGAAAATCACCCTGACACAGCTACTGCAAGCCGTGTTTTGGGAAACCTGTACACTGACAATGTTTTGAAACACTTCAGGAATGTCATAAGGAATGGAGATACAGGCCTCTGTGGACAGATATGTTGTGCGACAGAGGTTCAGTGACTCTCAAGCTGGACCTAGTGGCATTAAAAGAAGAAGGGAAGTAACCCCGGAAAAGGACTTGCCACCTCAAGTCCTAATGGAAGGAGATTCCTCTTCTAAACACTAACACCACCAACACTCCCCTCCTCCCATCCCATCAATCATCACCAGATCTTCAATAAAGGTAAGTGTCATGTAACTGTGCATGTCTTCTTCAGTTTGTGTGTATTAAAATTAATATTTCATGTGGTAAAAAAAAAAAATTTTCAGTACTTGGGGGTGTCAGAAACGGATTAATTTGATTTCCATTATTTCTTATGGGGAAAATTAACTCGACTAACGATAATTTCGAATTTAAAGATGAGCTCTCAGGAATGGATTAATTTGTTGGTCGAGGTCCACGTAAAATAAAAACACATGTAACATATAAAAATATAAATTAACAAAAATGGATTTTTTCGGTTGGGTTAACCCTTTTACTGTTTCCGACTAAAATACTCTTTCGAGCCAATGTTTTTTTGACGTATTTAAACGCAAAATTCTAGCACTTTAAATCAAGGCAGGAAAACTGCGGCCCACTTGAAGAATGGGTCTCCATGGTCAGTGTGCCCATATAAAAAAAATCGGGGACCAGTGGGGCATTTTGGGAATGCCATTTCATTTT
>NW_026464584.1:0-2500 GCF_026875155.1 Cherax quadricarinatus
TTCCAGTGACTCGTTAAGGAGATTGTCCCTAAATGCTTGAGAGGTGTGTGAGGAGCTCAAGACCCCAGGTTCATTGAAGTAGCCATGCTGTGGGACACCCTTGCAGACTCCTATTGTGGGCAAACTGATCATGGAAAAATTGCCAACACAGTGCTCAACAATGCTTCAAGAAAGGACAAAGCTCGTCTCTTAGCTGTGAAAGCATCACATTCAGATTTCCTTTTAGCTGTTCAAAATTCCTAGTTTTCAAAACGCCGAATGCAATCATACTAGGAAGTTGAATAATCTTATAGCAGAGAGTGGTTGGACCACACACACAATCTGGACCTCGTTATAAACTTGTGTAGCAAGGAATTAAGTAGCGACCAACAGGCAGCTCTAGGGTTTGGATTAAGCTTTGCACTCACAACTAATGATGTTAATTATGTAAGCTTTACAAAATCGTTTTGCATGCTGGAAAAACACGGTGACTTGACACCTCATCCATTTAATTAATGCAAAGTTATGGTATGCGGAATATTACTCCAGCCGGTGCTCCCCAAATGCCCATAAAGATTCACAAAAGCTTACGAAGAGCTCAATAATGATCAGATTCTGCACCTCTCAAGAGGTAACATATAAAAGATAGTTATTATTTTGGAAAAAAAAACTGAATATTTAGGGAAAATGAACCATTTATTGAGTGATAATGAAGCGTATGAACCGCTCATTGAGAACCCCACCGACCAGGTCAACAGCTATTTCAATAAACACCTTAAAACGTCATTGAATAGGTATGATAAATTAATTAAACATCTGTCGGCTAGGTAGGCAACTCTACCATATATTTTTATGGGATAATCAAGACTCATAAGCCTGGGTATCCAGCCTGTCTATTATAAGTTCAGTTGGCTTAGCAGCATATACCTCTCTAAATGGCTTCTTGAACTTCTAACTCCCATGGTCGATACGATCTTGGATGCACATATTAAAATTAATGTTGACCTTACTGAAAGGCTCCAAAAATTATATGCACCACACGTCTTGACCGTAGTGAGCTTTAATGTCACAGCTCTTTTCACCAAAGTCCCTGTCTCTAACTTGCTTTTGTACCTTGAAGAGGAAATAGAAAACTTCCTCATGCCCTACCCCACGAACATAATAACTGAACTGACAACACCTTCTGTTACTGTTTTCAAGTTCGTGTTTGAAGGGAAACACTGTACTCAAAAACAAGGCATGGCAATGGGAAATCCCCTTAGCCCTTTACTCAGCAACCTGTATATGGAATTCTATGAGAATAGACTTCTTAAAGATATTCTCCCATATAAAGCTAGTTGGTTCAGATACATAGATGATGTACTTTCCTTTGGCATAGAAATCAAACAAATGATGAGTTCCTACCTAGACGCAATGGTCTAGCACCATCTATTAAAGTCACAACAGAACATGAAATAAACAATACTATTCCAATCACGAAACTAGGGTAAAACGGAGTGTGTTCCTCATAGTGTTCTTGAGAGCCTTGCGCATTCATCATAGCCACAAAACTGAGATATCTTTGGTATTTTGTCGAGATGGCACCAATGTCAGTAAGAAAGACTTTCTATAGAACTGAACTTAAGGAAGTGATAGCCAAAAAATGTATTAGTTTTACCATACAATGAGAGCCTGGTTTGCCTTTGTGTGTCATTAAAAAAGATGAATATCAACATTGCTATCAAAAACACTGGGACTGTGCAACAAAGATTCATTAAAAATACACCCGCCTACAAAGTTGGAGGGTTTACAACGTCCATTGTACTCAGTGTCCTCTCTCATATATTGGTCAAACTGGAAATCTTCTGGAAACCAGAATAGCCCAACATAAATACTCAGTCAAGACAAGGCAGGAGTCGAATGCTATCTTTAAGCACTTTAGTTCCAGTAATCGCCAACAGGGGTGGGCTGCTGCCCAGATTATTGTACCCAACAGTTCTGTCATAGAAAGTAACATAATTGAATCTTCTCTCTTGAAACATGACAAGAATACGATATATATAACTCAAATTATGTGTTCTATAAGCTCAATAGCTGTTTAAAAGAGTCTATTATAAACAATGTTAAACAATATTGCTATATAAAATCACAGGATTGCTTATTATGCTAAGTGGTTTTATGATGGACTGATGATGCTCGACCTGTGACAACTACTAGAAACTTCATGCTACGTTTGTTGAGAATAGATATACAACGCATTTAGCTGTTACTGTACTATACATTGACAGGTACACAAGATTACATGATAACATAGCTAGTGGGGTTAAAGGATATTGGAAGTAGAAATATGAACCATAGAAACACTATCATAATGGTATAAAAGATTCAGGCATATTATCCGATACTGAGAACACTGGTAGACAATATTTAGGAAAATATGAAGAGTTACTTCTGAGTACCCCAGACCAGGACATTTACACGAGCAAAACAGCACATTCACACCCTTTCTTTTATTAATTAAAAAGGTTACACAGAATAATAG
>NW_026464584.1:7500-12397 GCF_026875155.1 Cherax quadricarinatus
TGACTACTCACATTATCAAGGAACTATGAAAGTAAAGCATCCAAGGAAGCTATATAAGGGTCTGGTCGGCACCTCACTATCAGATCCCACAACGGTTTAAACACCTGACGCGCGCCGACCCAACTTGGAAGGTCCTTGGCACAACTCACCCCACAAACTATTCTACCCAAGAAATAAGAAATTTTAAAGATTATTTGTCCAGTGTATTATTAAATTCTTCCCAAATTCTATTAATTATAAATGGATCTAATTTTATATAAACCAAAGGAAATATTCATATTATTGTCAAAAAAGCATATTCTGAAATCACCTGTTTACTGTGATCTTATTGCATAAATATATATATATATATATAATATAATTTTATATATATAATATATATATATATATATATATATATATATATATATATATATATAATATATATATATATATATATATATATATATATATATATATATATATAATATATATATATATATATATATATAATATAAATATATATAATATATATATATATATATATATATATATATATATATATATATATATATATATATATATATATATATATATATATATATATATATATATATATATAATATATATATATATATATAATTTTATTTGACAGCTTCAGTTTTGACAGCTTCAAGTATTTCTTTAGTCTACTATTTTTTTCAGAACATATTACTTACGAAGTTATTATTCTTGTGAAATATCCTAAAGCCTACAAACAGAAAGGCAAACTAATATTTGACAATATCTAGCTACTTTATATGTTGTGTGGCATAATACACACTGGGAGGCACACATTAATTATTGGATGATATATATGGTAGGAAATATGGCGTCTTGTTCATCTACTGCCTCCTGTTTTTCATCCATATCATCCTTAGTGATTTTGTTTCATTATATATCTGGACCCTTCAAGATGTATTTCCTCTTCACTTACCTTGTGGCGAAGAAATTTTGCCGATAATATTTCTATCAGCCACTATTACACTATAAAATATTCACAAATTCGCGACTCGTCCCATTACGTTATCTTGTTTCTCCTTTTTACTTTGTAACGTTTGTTTTCTAAATATAAACTTATTGAAATTTAGTAAGATTTCTACGTGTGTTTGTTTAATATCATCATTATGCATCCGATATTCATCCTGTGGGCGGTATTCGAAAAGATTACAGAGGTACATAATGGGTCCTGGGACTGGGCCCTAAAGTTTTGATAGCTGAACAAATTACAAAAGTAATGGGCCATTCACTCATCCTCACCTGATCAGAGGTACATAATTGGGCCAAGGACTGGACCACAAACTTTTGATAGCTGAATAAGTTGCAAAGGTAATGAACCATTCACAGGTCCACTCCTGATCGCAGTTGAAATGAGTTATTAATGCATATATTAGCTTTTTTATAGTGATCAGTGTCAGGGTATTTTTCCAGAATTGTCTGTAATATACTTCTCTGGGTAAAATACTTCGACATATCTTGAACATTTCTGTGTGACTTGTCTTTGAATTCATTAATTTATCGCATGACAGTACATAGCGATGCAAGGTGTGACAATAGTCCATCTGGCAACCTTTACATTTGCCTTTTGCTTAAATGAAAAAAAAAATGAACACCCGATTTGGGATTGAATTATCGGCCCAAAGGAGGTAACATTAACCCACTTATTAGCAGCCGAAGACTGAGGTAAGAACAAACATTACAAAATTAAGCTGCACTAATCAACTTAAATAACTGAACATGCTGTAGCAGAACTCATAAAAGACTAAGTACAAAAGACATTTGTACCGTGTAACAACAGTGGTAATTTTTTTAAAGTAAAGCTTATTAAAAGTACTGCCAACTAATCTTGTTGGAATGACAATCACTAAGGAGACACAGTAATTCAAAATGCACTTCTTCGTTAAAACTATATCAAATTATATATAAAAAACTTGATAAATAATTTCCAGGAAATATGAATGAGAAGATAGGGAGGCGTTCTTCATATTCAGGTTATCGGCAAGAACGATCAACTGATTCTTAATACGGAAAAAGCAAAGAAAGTTCCATCTGTTGTTGCGACTTGAACTAGGATTTATATAGGTGGGTTCTTTAGAAGGTATTTCTCTCTTAACTTCTTCGGTCACTTCTAGAAGAAATAACCGACTCTGTATACAATTTATATGTAGTAAATTTTGGCAGAGAGGCGGTGAAAGAGAGTAAAATACAAAATTAAACAATGCATGGGGCCACTCTCTGTCAAGAGTGTGGATGAAGAGAACAAAACAACTGTAAGGGCTAGGTGAGATGGTCTAATGCTACCTAACAGGAGTTGAATAAGTGTTACTTGGAGAATCACCTTCCTTTGTTTCACAAGTATTTCTCACTACACCTCAACGGCTCGAAAAGTAAGAAAAAAGATAACACCTTAATACAGCCATTACCAACGTACAGGTGGAAGATGGTCACCCACCGACCTTGTACATGTTAGGCTTAACTTGACGCTGCTGATGGAACACTTTATACTGATTTGATTGTAATTCTCGAGGCTGTTTTCAAAAACATGTGCTCTATCGCTCCTGTGCAAAATCAGGGGATCCTTAGATCTTGTATATTGCTTCTCTGAACCTCTCCTTGACGTTAAAGCCCAGATATATATATTGATTAAATGCACAGAGCAGGAGAATGTGACACTGCATACAGAGGAAGGTGAAAGGAGGACGTGCCTTTGCAGACAGATGCGATATTGCAGCCGGAGGAAGGCATAAGGATGTGACGTTGCAGCTGGAGAAAAGTGTCAGGATGTGACGTTGCAGCTAGAGGAAAATGTCAGGAGGATGTGACGTTGCAGCCGAAGGAAGGTATAAGGACGTGACGTTGCAGCTGGAGGGAGGTGTCAGGAGGATGTGACATTGCAACTGGAAGAAGGTGTCAGGAGGGTGTGATGTTACAACCGAAGGGAGATATATGGACGTGAGGTTGCAGCTGGAGGAAGGTATTAGTATGTGACGTTGCAGCTGGAGGAAGGTGTCAGGATGTGACGTTGCAGCTGGAGGAAGGTGTCAGGATGTGATGTTGCAGCTGAAGAAAGGTGTCAGGATGTGACGTTGCAGCTGGAGGAAGGTGTCAGGACGTGACGTTGCAGCTGGCGGAAGGTGTCTGGACGTGACGTTGCAACTGGAGGAAGGTGTCAGGAGGATGTGACGTTGCAGCTTGAGGAATGTGTCAGGAGGATGTGACGTTGTAACTGGAGGAAGGTGTCAGGAATATATGACGTTGCAGCTGGAGGAAGGTGTCAGGAGGATGTGACGTTGCAGCTGGAGGAAGGTGTCAGGAGGATGTGACATTGTAGCTGGAGGAAGGTGTCAGGAGTATATGATATTGCAGCTGGAGGAAGGTGTCAGGAGGATGTGACGTTGCAGCTGGAGGAAGGTGTCAGGAGGATGTGACATTGCAGCTTAAGGAAGGTGCCAGGACGTGACGTTGCAGCTGGAGGAAGGTGTCAGGAATATATGACGTTGCAGCTTAAGGAAGGTGTCAGGACGTGACGTTGCAGCTGGAGGAAGGTGTCAGGACGTGATGTTGCAGCTGGAGGAAGGTGTCAGGACGTGACGTTGCAGCTGGAGGAAGGTGTCAGGACGTGACGTTGCAGCTGGAGGAAGGTGTCAGGAGGATGTGACGTTGCAGCTGGAGGAAGGTGTGAGGAATATATGACGTTGCAGCTTAAGGAAGGTGTCAGGACGTGACGTTGCAGCTGGAGGAAGGTGTCAGGACGTGATGTTGCAGCTGGAGGAAGGTGTCAGGACGTGACGTTGCAGCTGGAGGAAGGTGTCAGGAGGATGAGATGTTGCTGCTGGAGGAAGGTGTCAGGGTTACTGTAAAGTAGTAAAATAGTGTTTAAGATGCTCTTCAGCGGGTACATGAAAGTGAGAAACAAACATATATGGGAAAAAAGAGGCATGTAGGTAATGTGAAGATCTGTCATGATGAAGGAGGCTGATGGAACCTTCACAGTGACCGAGGTTGTTCTTGGTGGAGACTGAACAAGTTATGTCGTTTTTAACATTGATTTACAACTCGGTATTAAGCGACAAGGTAGATTCTTGTGTGTGATGTGGCTTCTTCCCAGTAAATATGACTTCTAATTTTTGCAGGATATGAACATTCTGAGCTTAGAAAGCTGAACAACGTTTAAACACGTACAGATATTGAGTACCAACATTAATTGGGATGGAAGCTGCATTACACGCAAGACAAAGAAACTCATTGAACGATAAATATTTTAATCGGCTCTCAAAGATACTGAACCAAACATTATCATTCCAGGTGCACAAATACGGACATAGTTGATTATATAATTAGTTGATAAAAATTAGTTATGTGATTCAGACAAATTAAATTGAATTACATGTTATAATACCTTCTCTTCAGAATTTGCCATCACTTGTGCTCTTCCATTGCCGGGAAACTGAAGTGAACAACTTGATTCAAGCAATAAAGAAAACAAACCAACTTAAGAAGCAAGGAGACTTAACATTACACTCTCTTCCCGACTACCTAGAAGAACCACTACAGATGCTGACTCAAGAAATGAAAACCTGCAAAAGCATTCACAGATTTCACTGCTTCATCTACCAGCCACACTTGGATACTGATCCCCTCAGGTATGTCGTATAACATTACCTATGAACATTGCCTTTGAAGTGTTTCACCCTCAGGTAGGTGGTATAACATTACCTGTGAAGTTTTTCACCCTCATGTAGGTGGTATAACATTACCTATGAAGAGTTTCACCCTCAGGTAGGTGGTATAACACTCTATGTTTTTCAACCCCTTTTGTAGGTGAAAATTTTTTTTGGGGTTCGGCATTGAAAAACATTACTATGGTTTTACCCCAGGT